>PPOJ03000016.1:377-168731 GCA_003708845.3 Sungouiozyma intestinalis | reverse complement strand
CTGTCGGTGTCATCAAGTCCGTTGTCAAGACTGACAAGGCCGGTAAAGTCACCAAGGCTGCTCAAAAGGCTGCTAAGAAATAATCTGGTTTCAATGTATTTAATATATAAATTGTATCTTGTTTTTGTAGCTCTTTAAAATTTGGATTATTTTAGCATATACTTCTTCGCTGGTGTCATTGTGACTACTACTGCCTTATTATTATTGTAACGTTGTAAAGGTTTCCACTTCAGACTCCAAAAAAACTAATGACGGCGAGTCCATGATGTCCACTAACAATAACAAGCAGCTATGCACTCTACATGTGTCTAGCTTACCTGCTAGGCCTAAAAACGTGGTGAATTTCACTAGAAAGTTGCTGAAAAGCCTCGATGACAAGTTGGTCGTCCCACCGGTCATTGTGGGCTCTACAACTGTAAGGGCCCCACAGAACAAATACCACATTACACAGATCTCCAAACCGTTCCATAAGTTGAAGAATCAGTGCTTTATCACCTTCAGCACACATGCAATGGCTCAAAAATTCATCGATGACCATGAAGGTTGGCAAGTCAGTGGGAGACCAGTTTCATTACAATTCGCGAAACGGGACTCGTTGCTGGGCGTCTACCAACGGTCACCGCAAGTCTTTGATAAACTGATCACAAAGAGGTTGAAACAACGTGTCAATGACCCGACTGGTGAGTCGAAATACCAAAAACGGTTGTTAAGAAGAATCCGTTCCAAATTGACCAAGAAGGGAGTACCACAGGAGACCATCAACTCCATTATCCAATCAAAGAGAGCAAGTCTTGCGGCAACATTGGACCAGACTACTCCATCACCTGCTGGCAAGGTCACGAAACCTAAAAACTTGAACACTGTTGCAGATGGGTTAATGAATCCACCTAATAAGATCTTACTGGTGACAGAGTTACCGAAAGACATTACACAAGAACAACTAACGCATACATTCAACCTTCCGGGGTCAAACTTCACTGAGGTGAGACTCGTGGCAGTACGACAGTTGGCATTTATAGAGTACCAGTCGATTCAAGGTGCATCTTTAGTGAGGGACAAACTGGGTAGACATTTTAAACTAAACGAACAAAGGATTACAATCGAATTTGCAAAATAAGTGCAATTGAGTTTCATATATACAGCATTGCCACTTGGCAACAAGGGGTTCTTATTTACCGAAAAGCACAGTTCTCATAGCGCTAAAGAAGGATTCTTTATGTTCACCTTTCAATTCATTCATAATTCTTACATAGTATTCTGGATTTCCTGCTGGTTTATACAGTTTATCGCCCACTTCATAATAGTTCTTGTATTTGTTATCGAGCAAGACACCCATCGCGTTCACTTGTTTGGACATAGCTTCATCAGTGAATTGGTCCTTTGGCAAACTGTCTTGCATCTTCTTCAAGAAATCTTTCTGAAGACCCAGAGGAGTTGAAGTCCTACTTAACATATCTTTAATATCCTTCATCGTCTTCTTAGTATCCTTCTCGGGAGCACTATCCACTTTAGACAGCCCTGCAATCTGTCTAAATCGGTCCAGTTGGACTTTCTTAAATGAAACCAAATGGATCTTATTATCAGGGAATCTCTCCAAGAGTTTCACCATCTGTTTGGCACCTTCTTTCACACTCGACGACATGACTACAAGGTTGCTCAATATAGCTCGGAGATGACTGACAGATTGATTGCTCACCTCTTTAATACGGCCGGTACAGTGCACTTGGTCTCTCTTATTTTTTCATTATTATTGCAAAGTACTTAAGCAGTCTTACTATTGTGAACAAACTTTTAGACATGTTTACAAATATATATACATATATATACATGGTCCTATGGCTCGATATTCTTACGAAGATTGAGTTTCAAAAGGTGCCAAGTTCTTGGTACCTTCAGCCCAAGAGATGCCGTTGTAAGTAATGTCACGGATAGCTTTTATAATGTCTTGGACAGAGCCTCTAACTTGTTTCGTAGAGTCTCTTTCTCTTAACGTCACAGACCCGTCCTTCACAGAGTCGAAGTCGATAGTGACACCGAAGGGAGTACCCAACTCATCGTTACGGGCGTATCTCTTACCAATGGAGACACCAGAGTCGTCGATCTTGAAAGGAATTTGTTCTTTCCTCAACACCTTGGACACTTCGCTGACCACTGGTTGTAAGTCCTTATGGTTGGACAATGGCACTAGCAACACTTTGCTTGGGGCAACAAGTGGAGGAATGGACAAGACACCTCTGGCTTGGTCCTCTGGTCTTGACCAGAACGAATGTTCATAGACAGCGTAGATGATACGGCCAATACCGAACGAGGGCTCAATAACGTTAGGGACAAATTCTCTAACATGGGAGACAGTGGTTCTCTTTTCGATATTGATAAATTTGTTGTCTAGTTCCACTTCCGAATCCATACCTGGAATGTTGAATGTGACTTTCCCAGCGGATGCTAGCTCCTTAGCTTTGGTTTCTAGTTCCTCTTGGTTTAAACCGGTCAAGAAACTTTCCACTTTCGAGGCATCCTTTCTGAATCTAGGTCCAAACAATTTCTTGGTGATATCAATCTCATATTGGGTGATCTCGACAGGTTCATCCAGTTTCTGTCTAACGACTAGTTTTTCATTTGTTCTCTTGGAGTGCACGGTTAAATCGAAAGCAGACCTGTCAGCACAACCAACACATTCGATCCATCCGTAAGAAGTCTCCAATTCTGCGTCCCAACAGTCTGCAGCGTAGTGAGCCATCTCGTTACCCATATGTTGACGGAACCTTAATCTCGTTGCGTCCACACCGATTTTCATTAGGAACAAATAGATTCTGGCAATGAAGTAACCCAAAGTCTCGTTATCAACCATCTTGGATGCCACTGCTTCGCCAATAGTTTTCACGATAGGAGTGGTAGATCCGGCCTCCTGGATGTCACGAGGCAAGAAAGCAAGCTTGATGTCCTTCATTTCAGCGAACTTAGGGTGGCTCTTGTCTAATGGGTCCACGTAATGTTCAATCTCTGCCATCAAGAATTCACGAACTCTTAATAGCCCGGCCCTTGGGGAAATCTCATTTCTGAACGATTTCCCAATAGTAGCCGACGCAAATGGCGTTTTGCTGTTGTTAAATTCCAACAACTTATTGAAATTCAAGAACTGACCTTGAGCGGTCTCTGGTCTTAAGAACCCCTTCAATTGGCCGGATGGGCCGATTGCGGTCTCAAACATCAAATTGAACGCAATAGGTTGTTCCAACTTCTCACCAGTGACAGGGTTACCGATGTCGTATTTGATCATCAATTGACCCAATTCCTCACCAGAGTAACCGTCAATCTTGGCCAACACTGTTTCATATTCCTTCACGACTTCGTCTTCCAACTTCACAGCCTTGATCTGCTTCACTTTCTTCTTTCTCTTCTTCTTGTCCTCGGCCTCGTCACCAGCTTCTTCAACAGCAATCCCTCTAGCTTCCTTGTCACCTTTCAAACGCGCTTCCAAGACTTCCTCGACCAAATGGTCAGCTCTAAAGATCTCACCGGTCTTCATGTCTCTACACATCCAATCGGAAAATTTCTCCACATGACCCGACGTCTTCAACACTTCGTAAGGAGTCAACATAGTACAGTCCACTTCCAACATATCCTCTTCCAGGATGAAGTGCTTCCTCCACGTGTCAACCACATTGGCTTGGAACGCACATCCAGGAGGACCGTAGTCGTACAACCCAGAAACACCACCGTACAAATCGAAAGCAGGCGTATAGAAAAACCGGCCCCTCAGCACGGACTCTAAACTCTCTCTGTTGAAGGCTACAGCCTTCTTAGCCGAATTGACCTCGTCCAAACTCATTCTAGCAATCTTTACAGATTTCTTGCAATTCTGGCTCACGTACCGTCTAGCGAATTGGATAAACCGCAACTTTAACAATTCGAGACAAGCAGCAACAAATGTATCCTGTCCTCGTTCCAACAACACTCACACAACAACTCAAAACAACTCCGTGATGAGCCTGTTGGTCCAACACTCTTATCACAGCAAACAAGCAAATTTTGCAAAAAGAGACTAGGGTTTCGTGTATAGGGCTTTTTTATATACAGTAGGGCCTCACCGTGCCAGAGGTACCAGTGTGCCAACTGCCAAGGTAACTCGGTATCCCGGTGCTGGATGGTATCCAAAGTGTCCAGTATCGTGTGGTAGTTTGATTTGAGTGTATTTACAAGAGTGTTCTGAGCTCAATGGGTGGATTTTTCATTTCTTCTTGGAATTAGCCTTGGTCTTACCTTGTAGTTTGCCCGTCTTGATCTGTGTGGACCCGTCGTCCATCACTGACAAGTAGTCGTCGAACCCGAAGTCATCCATTGGCTCCGTGTCCTCTTGTTTTGACACTTGTTCAACTTCTTTAGCAGGATCTGCGGATTTCTTCTGCGGCTTGTCCTTCTCAAGGGCTCCACTGAACACTGAGCCGTACTTCTCGTTGAACTTGTTAATCGTGGTCGAGGAGAAGGCGTCTAGGGCTTCTAAGTCGTTTCTGCTGGGGTTCCATAACGGATTATTTCTTTGGTCCTGTAGCAGCCGGATCTCCTCTCTTGGAAATTGCGACCGTCTCATCACCACACTGCCGTCACTCATTTGCACAGCAACGTCGAATTGGTAGAAGATAGGCGGCCTGGCTTTACCCAAGGGGATCTTCTTCAATGGTCTCTTGCTGAGACTGGCTTTCATCTGGTGTCCACGGCCCAGAGAAGACGCATGCCTCTTGCACACACTGGCCACTTGGTTCAATTGCATCTTGTGCACTGGGTGAATGAGGAGGGAGTTCTAAAGCTGCCGTGCGTCGTGGCTGTGCCGTTGAAAGAAACTGCTCAACGGGATACTATGGTACAATGCAATAATACGTTATATTGGTGAAATTTATAATATATACAAAGGCTACAAGAACGGTTGAAAGCGTAAAATAGAGTGGGAGGCAGTGGTTGGGCTCTCTGCCTCCCACCTCAAACTTGCAAACCACTGTGTAGAGTCACAGTTTAGTCTCTAGTACAAAGCCTTCCAAAGTTCGTTCTAGCTCTGTAGCTGCGTTAGAGTCGAATTTCGAAATTTGCGTAATAATATCTTTGAATGATGCCGTAGACGCATCGAACGATTGGGCCAGTTGGGACTTTGTATCACCGATATTGTCCTCTTCCTCAGCAGCCAGGACTTCGTAGTCCGGTTCGCCTGTCTCGACGCCGTTATTATCGTCGGCAATGTCCGGTTTGTCTTCCATCTTAGTGTCCCCATCGGCATCGGTAGACATCATGGACTCCTTTGGGTACTGAATCAGTTTGAAGTATTTCAGTTTGTACTTATTGAACTCTGTGTTCCCCTGTGCCAAACAGCCCAGCTCGTATTTCACAATCCTTCTGATCTTGACCAGATCCAGCTCATTAAACCAGCCGGTCAAATCGTTGGGTCTCTCCAAATACACCGCTTCGTTATATACTTCGGCAATGTGAGGCTCGTGGATCAGTAGATCGATCTGTAACATTAGGTACCAAGGCACTCTTGTACCATCGAACTTGAAACGAGAGTCGATATCGCCCGGCGTGTCACTCTCAAAGACCAAAGCAGGGATCTTCTCAATGTGGTCTCGGACTTTGCTGGAGTTCAACAGCTTCCTTTCGATCTTGAAATACTCCGTTTGGTACTTCGCGTACTGGTTACTTGACCTTGGGTCGATTCCAAACTTAATGTACGTATTTCTCCAAGGCCCCATCGTAAACCTGTAAGAGACCAAGGATAGAGCAATCTTTAAAGTGTGGTGTATCCTCTTTGGAATAATCCCGTCTATGTGCCTTTTAATCCAGATGGGTCTCTTATGGAATAGCACGTTCAACATTGTCAAACATTCTTGTAAGAAATCGTAGAATTTGGATTCTGGTTTGGTCCCAGGGTAAACTTTGGTTCTTTGAGCTTCCTCCCAATCCTGAAGTAACTCCTGTTGAGGCTCCAGAGGGATCGTGGTCGTCTCGCTGATGTCATGGACAAACAATTGATAGTTTTTGATATAGGACCCCTTCACCTCGGTGATACCATTAGATTTTTTGGTAGCCAATGGGTTGGCTTTGTACTTGTATTGTAACGGGAACCCAGCCATAGAGAACCGCGGTGGAGGCGGCAATTGGAAGTCTGTGTTGGGAGACTCGACAGCCCTGTTTAGGATCATGTTGTTGATGTTTTCGTAGGGCCTGGTGTCGCTGTCTGGGATCGATTTGACAAATTCTTTAAACTCGTTCCACTTTAAGCTCTTGAAGCTAGATTGGAACTCTACCGCAGAGGGCACGTTGTCTAAACGGTATTGGAAATCAGACATCTCTCTAAACTTAATAGTATTATTCACAACTGCCACTGGAGCAACTTTATACTGTCCCTCATTCAACGACGCTATCGCGTCAGAAATGTTCCCATTGTGCTTACTTAACGTGCCCTTCGGCATCTTGATTTTCAACAGGATAGAATCGTCACGGTAGGGCACTCTCTTACCAATGATCGGGTGTTCGTTAAAGAATTGGTCGTCATTGTTCAAAGACAGTTCCAAGCCATGTTGCTGATCCACCGGCGACAGATCCTTAAAAGCAGCTTTAACTTTCTTGATCCCACCGCACATGTCAATAGCCTTCTTCACGCTCTCTGGCCGATCCGAAACGTGCAATGGCAACTCTAGACTTGACACCCTGGGGACATCTAAAGTGAGTTCCGTAGCGATTTCTTTCGAAACAGCCTCCTCATCATGAGCCAAAGTGCCCAATAGATCGTTGTGGTTCATTCAAGGGTCAATTCTCGGCTCGGTACCAGTGTCTTTTCTGAATGTTTTCAACGTGGAAACTGTCGTACTAACTTGTATGTTATTATTTACATATAATATCCTGTTAAAAATGGCAGAGAGAGGGACCAGTTATTCCACCGGATGCACCAATTCGTTCCTCCCGTATGAGTTGTTGCGATAAATGCAGATAGTGGTGTATGTATATAAAGAGGTAGTAAAACCAGTGGAGTGCGAATGGATTCTCTGCGTATCATATTAATCCTTTCTCTCTTTCCAGCCGTATCTTCATCTTAGTGTACCAATCTGACAGGGTCTCTCCCGGCCTGTTTAGTACCACAATGGTTGCAGTCATGTTATCGAACCCGATGCCCGTACTGCTGTTTGCCTGAGATATCCCATGGTCTAACAATTTGGGTATGATCGCATCGAGTTTTAAACCCAATGCCAGATGGTACTTGACAAATTGAACCAACTGTTTATTGCTGTAGACGTCCCATATCCCATCACACGCCAACACAAAGAACTCGTCGCATTGGTAGTTGATCTTATGCATTATCACATCGGGTTCCACGGTGACTTGCGATTCCTCTGGTGGGATAGACCTCGAATGGAAGTCCTTCATGAAATTCGTCTTGTTATTGTATTTGACATCTTGTTTGAATTGGAAATCACTGAACGCTCTGCTCAGGGCGAGAACTCCCCCCACCCTCCCCAGGGATACGGTGCCACCGTTGTCGTTAATACGGATCAGCTCTCCGATATGTTGAGGTTTATGGTCAAAAGACATCGTTTTGATCCCGTTGTTCTTGGAGGATAATATCGTCCTTGAATCGCCGCAATTGGCAACGTACATGACCTCTCCGTTTATGACCGCTGCCAAAGCCGCCGTGGACCCACAACTGCTCGTGGCAAAATGCTTATGCAACTCTTTATCTTGCAACTTGAAACTGTCCTTCAAAATCTGTGAGATCAAACCTTCTAAAGTACAAAACAGCCTCGTCACCACAAGATTCTTGGCCAGTTTCTGGTTTAGCGAATGCTTGCCCTTGTCACCGTACTGATGGTTTTGGAAGCTATATGCCACCCATTTAGCTAGACCTGCTTTCGGGTTATACCCACCATTCTTACCACTAAGAAATTTAGAACAGTCGTCTCCACCATGACCATCAAACACAGCAAACAAACTGATCAAGTACTTCTCTTCGACCTCTTTGAAAGGATTATAGAATTTGATATGAAGGATATCATCCTCATTGATTATCATGTGGGCGTCCTCCTGTGTGAGTCGATACCCTTGCATTGACCCGATACAATTGAAAAACCTTGGTGTCAATGTGGACAACGCATTGGAGGGCATATGATCCTTATAGTCATTGTACTCGATGGTCTTCTCCGTCAACGGATGGGATAGTAATTGACCCATATATGTGTATAAAATAACTCTTAGAAGAGAGCACTCCCAGCTTGAATATTGTTGCCTGTAAACCTCGAAAACCTGGTTCACCTCCAGGTATGAGACGGATTGATCAGATATCTGGTTACACTTCTCCACAGTGTGAGAGTACCAAAAGGATGTTCTCGTTTATGACAATTATAAGCGAATTATAAATGATGAAATTTATACCTAGTTCTATCCACCGTTCAAGAGCGGTATATATGTATTAGACCAGGGTGTTTTTGTCTTATAATATTGTATGTAGATGATACTAAGTCCTCCCTCTTGTACAATTGTGGGGACACGAGGCGCTTCACACACCCCAAACCGCATTGTGGCCTGCCTGGAGAGTTATTCAATTGGCAGTGGTAGAGTTACCTTTGCCAATGTTATATAATTCGTTGACGAAGTTCTCCCCCCAGAAGGCAGAAGTGTACTTGGAGATGTACTTGTAAAGCTTCTCCCAATTGGCGTTCTTCTTTTCATCTTGCAACGTTAGCGACTCGTTGATGGCGTCAGACAACTCGTCCGTGTTCCATGGGTTGACAATCAGTGCCCCGTTCAATGACTGAGCAGCACCTGTGAATTCACTCAGGATCAAGGCACCTTTCTTCTCCTCCTGGCAGGCGATATATTCGTACGAGACCAAGTTCATACCGTCACGGGTCGACGACACTAGACAAACGTCACTCACTGCGTATAACGAGATTAACTCCTCGAATGGGACACTTCTATGCATGAAATGGATAGGAACAAACTCCACGGTGCCAAATTGACCGTTGATCCGGCCCACAAGCTCGTTCACCACAGATCTCAAGTATTGGTACTCCTCGACGTCACCACGACTTGGCACGGCGACTTGCACTAGGACAACTTTGCCGATCCATTCAGGATGTTCATTTAGAAAGACCTCCATGGCATGCAATTTTTGTGGGACACCCTTGATGTAGTCCAATCTATCCACGCCGACAATGATCTTACAACCTTTAAAGGTCTTTTTAAGTTCCTCGATTCTCTTCTGTACACTGGCCTTCTGTAAACCTTCTGTGAACGTGTCAACGTCGATCCCGATGGGGAACGCAGCAACATTGACGAACCTTCCCTTGTACTCTACACCGTTGGGTAAAGTGTTAATATTCAGCACCCTTTGCACTGAGGATAAGAAATGTCTTGCGTAGTCGTAGGTGTGGAACCCCAACAGGTCACAAGTCAACACACCTTTCAAGATCTCTTGTCTCACAGGCAAAATTCTATATATTTCACTCGATGGGAAAGGTGTATGCAAAAACCAACCCAACTTCACATTCTTCAATTTCTGCTCGTTGATTCTGTGTCTTAACATCTCTGGTAGCAACATCAAATGGTAGTCGTGGACCCAGATAATGTCATCATCCTTCGAGTTTGCTGCAATGGCTTCTGCAAACGTAGCATTAGCCTCGTTATACGCCAACCAAGCGTTTTCATCGAAATTGATCTCACCGGGGTGGTAGTGGAAAAGCGGCCACAGGATCGAATTACTGAACCCGTTGTAATGCAAGTCGGCGACTTCGTCGCTCAAAAACACAGGAACAGCATTGAACTTCTCCTTCAACTCCCTTTTCACTTTCTCCTTCTCATCATCGGGAATCTCTAACCCGGGCCATCCGTACCATTGGAACGTAGAAGTCTTCTTCAAACCTTGCAACGCAGTCACCAGCCCACCAGACGACATCGAGTACTCGTACTCGCCAGTCTCAACGTTCTTCTTGATGGTTACAGGCAACCGGTTCGAAACAACCACAATGTTTCCCTTAACCATTTCCGACACTCCCTTCTCACCAGACATGCTTTATTTACAAAACAATAACAGTACTGAATATAAAAACCTTTCTGCACTCTCACACAGTCAATTGACTTAATACACTGCTACTTGGTACGATCTAAACTGGGGACACTCTAGTAACAGGCTCACCACCTGTAGCTTATATACCTTCCCCCCGTGAACCCCCAAGTGAGGGTCTCGAGCGTTACCCTGAACCCCTAAATCACGTGTTAATCACGTGTAAAGCAGAAACACGTGATACCAGACAAGCCCTAGCTTGTGTAATTAGGGTTTGAGGAGGCACCCCCCCACAAGCTCCTTCTCCCCGGGTGCGGTGCGGCTCATTGCTATTAGATTTATATTTACCTGGGCTATATTGTAGAGATATGAAAAAAAGTTAGATCAAAGTAGGTTCTTGTTCTTGCTTGCGTCTCTTGTCGTCGTCGTCGCCGTCGTCGTCGCTGTCGTCCATGTCCCTGGCTCTGTCGTAGAACTCGTCCAAAATCTTGGGCGAGATTCTGTTCAATAGCTCCTTAGGGTAGATACGTAACAGACTCCAAGCTTGGTCCAAACTTTCAAAGATGGTTCTGTCCTCGTAGGCACCTTGGGAAATAAATGTTTTTTCGAATTTCTCTAAAAATTCCAAGGACAGCTTATCCTCTGTTGACAATGCTTCTTCACCCACGACGGCTTTCATCGCAGCAGCGTCTCTACCGATGGCGTACTTTGCATACAATTGGTTTGAAACGTCACCGTGGTCCTTTCTGGTCATGCCTTCACCGATGGCGGATTTCATTAATCTACTCAAAGAGGGCAACACGTTTATTGGCGGGTAGATACCTTTGTTATGCAATTGTCTATCCACGGAGATCTGGCCCTCGGTGATATACCCTGTCAAATCCGGGATAGGGTGCGTGATGTCGTCGTTAGGCATGGTTAGGATCGGGATCTGCGTGATCGACCCGTTACGGCCCTCGACTCTTCCGGCTCTCTCGTAAATCGTGGACAAATCCGTGTACATGTAACCCGGGTACCCTCTTCTCCCTGGGACTTCCTCCCTGGCTGCGGACACCTCTCTCAACGCGTCTGCGTACGAGGACATATCAGTCAAGATCGTCAAGACGTGGCGGTCTGTTTGGTACGCCAAGTACTCAGCAGTGGTCAAGGCCAATCTGGGAGTGATGATACGCTCGATGGTAGGGTCGTTGGCCAAATTCAAAAACAACGACGTTCTCTCCAAAGAACCGTTCTCCTCGAAATCCTGTTGGAAAAACCTGGCCGTCTCCAAGTTCACACCCATTGCAGCAAACACAATCGAGAAATTATCCTCGTGCCCGTCATGGACGTCCTTCGTGGGCCTCACCAGCCCGGCTTGTCTACAGATCTGCGCAGCAATCTCGTTATGTGGCAGACCCGAGGCAGAAAAGATAGGGATCTTTTGACCTCTAGCAATAGAGTTCATGGTATCGATCGCAGAGATACCCGTCGAGATCATCTCCTCAGGGTAGATACGCGCATAAGGGTTGATAGGCGAACCGTTGATATCCAAGTAATCCTCCGCGAACACTTTGGGACCGTTATCAATGGGTCTACCAGAACCATCAAAAATACGCCCTAAAGTGTCCTCACTCACGGGGATCCGCAAACTCTCCCCAGTAAACTCAATCGTCGTCTTCTTCACATCGATACCAGAAGTACCTTCAAACACTTGCACAATCGCACGATCGCCTCGCACTTCAAGCACTTGACCTTGACGGCTAGACCCGTCAGGAAGAGTCAAATTCACAATCTCATTATAACGCGGATACTTAACTTTCTCCAAGATCACCAACGGACCGTTCACACCTCTCACAGTGTTATAGTTCACTCTGGGCTTCACTTTGAACCCTTCCTGTACCGCCTGCTTGTTCAGCTCAAACAGCTCTTTATCAGACAAAACCATCGCTTTTTTTGTCACTTCTATCCACTGTCTATCTGCTGCACCAACTACAGTACCGCTCAGCACTTCTTCCAAGATGAATACACCGCTTCCACTCCCACACAACCTCCCCAGTTAACGTGTATCCACTGTGGCTAGGGAACTGCCTTTTCGACATTTTTTCCCTCGAAGGCCATTGTCACGTGAAATATGTTTCAGGGTAACCCTGTGCCAGGTGCCAGGTGCCAGGTCCGGATGGCCAGTGGATTAGCGACCGCCAGTGGACTGTGTGAGGCATTCCGACCCATGAAGGATCACTGCACGACGTACCACATGTCGCTGGAGTTGCCCTGGCTTGATTGTGTGTCTGTCAGCGGCCTTCCTTGAGAATTGGCGGGCGTCGATGCCGTGGCCTGGTCGATGTACTGTACCAGTAATGGCTCGTTCCAATGCGTTTCCTGTGCTACCAAGGGCTCGTACTGCAGCGGCTGCAGCCAGGCCAGCTGGTAGAGCCAGCCGTCTATGTCGTAGCGGTTTAATAGCTGGACCAAGTCGAGCGACACAGGATTTCTGGGCAACAGGTCCAGCTGGGTGCACAGTTGGACCCATGTGAGCACCAGTTGTGCCAACACCGAGGACCACTGGTCTCGGGTTAAAGGCATGATTTGTTTCAAAAACGGTGGGGCCACGCCGCAGAGTTTGCAATGGAGACGTGTGTATTGCCCCATTCTTTGTAACGAGCTAGTGATGACATGCGCTGGGAAATATTGGAAATTCCTGATCGAGATTATGGGTTGGAACGCTATCGTGTAGAAGATGGGCCCGTACAGCTCTGTAGTGCGCTCGATGATGAACCATCGAGCCAACGACCTCAGTTTCTGTCTCTGTAAGTTGTGTAACACTTTCCCCAGTTGTTGGTTCTTGGCCCGCCAATCCCGGAGCTTGCCCGCAATGGGCCCTGCCTCTGTGGTATTATCATCATAGGTGTCTTGCTCTTGTAACATGTGGGTAAGCTCGTGTAACTGTGCCTGTTTCTTCTCCAGATTCTTCTCCATGGTTTGCACCAAATAGGATAGCCGGCCATTCCTCTTACGACATTTCATCAACTCCACTTTCTGCAACCGTGGCTTCAAAATCATGGTCCTCTCATCCAGTGACGTCTCGGCGGGGTCCATGGAGGCCTCCAGAATCCTGTTCACTTCCTCGTGCAACTTGTGGATCTGGTCTCTGATTTCCACTAACTCTACTCTCTGTCTGAGCAACAGTGTGGGAGATGTGTTTATACAATTGGCACAGTAGAACACACTTCTCTCGTGGCTACAAGTCTGGCACCGCATGTTTCCATATATGTCTCCCTGTCTGTCTCTCTACGGTTCCGCAAGGCGCGATGCCCTTAACTGTTGGAATATGATGCTTTTAAAATGATTAAGAGCCCCAAGGGCATGTACATGAACGTATATACTCTTATGCAAAAAATGGACCAAGCCGCCTCAGTCTGTTACGATTCGGCTTCTCCTCTTGTTATTGACGCTGGAGTTTCTTTGTAACGACGAGGCTCGTCTCACGAGTCCCTGGATGCCCGGTTCCTTTATCGAGGACGCCCTTCTTATCCCCGGAAGGATGGCTCCGTTTGTGGGTGGGCCCGTTTGAGATGCCATTGTAGCCGTGGAGGCCGTTGGCGGGGTCGTTTTGCTGCCATAGTAGCTGAATCTGTTGCTTGGTGTTGCTGTGTGCAGCGGTTTCCTGCTCGTTGCAATAGACGTTCTTACTCTTGGCAAATGGTTTAGCTCGTTTGCAACCGGTGACAAGCCGTTGACGTCTCTCTTGTTGATGTCTCTCTTGTTGATGTCTAGTACACTGAAATAGTGTTGTAATTGTTCTCGTAATTGTGTGTGGACAGCTACCCATTTTGACAGTTGTTCATCGCAACTGATCATGGAATCGAAATCGTGATCCAACTGGCCACATACATCTGCGACAGTGGGTTCATAGGTTTCCTCGTATAACAGTTCATAATCCATCAACTTGCTTAGCAACTCTTCTTGCTCCCAATCGATCTTGCCATCAGAGTTGATTTGCAAATCTGCCACAGTGTCGTTTAAATCGTTGATCTGGTTCGTGTAATGGCTCTTATAGTCGTCCTGTGTCTCTAGTAAAGCGGTCAGCTGGCATTTATACATCTCTAGCTCCTCCTGCTTCTCCTCGATCAACGAATTCACATCGTTTTTGGACCTCTCCAAGGTCAAGTTCAATTGGATCTCCTCGTTATAATGTCTTTTCAACTCCCTCAATTCGTGCTCCATGGTCTTCAGCTCCTCGTTCGTCCGCGCTAGCCGCTCGTTCGTCGCGTCAGTGTCGCTCTTCAGCTGGTTCAACGTCTCAGTCAGCTGGGTCCCGCTCGCCTGTTGCTCTTGCAATTTCGTTAAAAGATCCTTCGACTGAGCAGTCAGGTCCACATTGGTCTTGGTCAGCGTGCTAATCTGCTGTTGCAAAAGCTCGATCACTTTATCACTCGAACGCGACCCGTGGTCCCCGGGGAACAACTGTTTACTGTACCCGTTGGAATTCTTATCATCGAATTGTTCCAAGCTGGTCACAATTAAATTCCGCTCCGGTTGGAAGTTTCCCTTTCTAGGGCTCCTGTTCATGATTATTATACCTGTGAGCTCGCGTTACTCCTCGCAATACTACGCAATGGATCAACCTATCTGTGGCAATAGGTAGCAATGTTGCGTGCAAATCATTATAAAGTATTTATATACGTAAACACGAGGAAACTCTACAAGATGCCTATACCCAGTGGGCCAGCACTGGGTAGAGTGATCAGTGGCGATATCGGGAGGGACCATCGCTTCATATCAAACCAGAATTCTTGAGTTTACTCCGAGTTGTACGGGACAAATGCTCACAAAACTTTCTAACTCTTCGAGTTCTTAACCGTTCGTGGTCAAACTTCCCACTAACAATTAGTTAAAATCTGTGGCCATACGATTATGCCCTTTCCAGAGCCAAGACGGTGTGCTGGTCCCACCAAACAATTGCTGTCGTTGTGGTCCAAATGACAGTTGGAATTTGCAGTGAAAAAAAATGAAAATTTGGTTGAAAAACCGATGCGATGAGCTCTTCGATATGACCACTATTGTATGGAGTTTAGGGCGATATCGAAGTAAAACAACGGGTGTTAAAAGATGGTCAAGTCCTTGGAATGGGACTCGCTGTCTTATAATTTACAACCATGGGTGAAAGAGGCTATTGAAGTGATGGGATTCGACCAAATGACTCCCGTCCAGGCTGCTACTATTCCGCTTTTCGCTTCGAATAAAGATGTTGTTGTGGATTCTATGACTGGGTCTGGGAAGACCGTGGCGTTTGTGATCCCGATCTTGGAGAGATTAGTTAGCGAGGGTTATCTGGAGAAGAAATTGAATAAAGGACAATTCCATTCTTTGATTGTGACTCCTACAAGAGAATTGGCTAAACAGATCCATACCGTGATTGACTCGTTTCTAGAGCATTTACCGCAGAAGCATGCCGGGTCGTTAAGTGCCCAGTTGCTGATTGGAACGGACAATAACACTTTGATTGATGACATGAACGATTTCCTGACCAAGAGACCTCAGATTCTTGTAGGCACTCCAGGAAGGTTGTTAAGTTTCTGTTCCAACCCGAAGGTGGTTACGAGGTCCTGCGGGATGGTTGTCCTGGATGAGGCAGATCGGTTACTGGATGCAAGTTTTAGAGGCGATGTGGAGCAGATCTTGCGTGTGCTACCGAAACAGAGAAGGACAGGTCTGTTTTCAGCTACAATTGATAGCGCTGGTAGTAATATATTCAACACAGGGTTAAGAAACCCAGTGAAGATCAAAGTTGACTCAAAGAAAAATGGTGCCACTCCAGAATCGTTGACTTTGGATTACATAGTAATAAACCCAAGGGATAAGTTGAAGCACTTGCTACACATTGTCAATCACTTCAATTATAAGAAGTGTATTGTATACTTCCCCACATGCATTTCAGTGACGTACTTCTACTCATTCATTCAACATCTTTTACAAACTGGAGCTTTGGAAGACGATATTAAATTCTTCTCCTTGCATGGTAAGTTACAAACCAGTTCAAGGATGAAGACCTTGACTGCATTCACTGAATCAATCAATTTTAAGTCTGTACTGTTTACTACAGACGTGGCTGCTAGAGGGATCGACGTTCCCGATGTGGACTTGGTCATACAGGTAGATCCTCCTACTGACTCTGATCTCTTCTTGCATAGATGTGGTAGAACCGGAAGAGCCAATAGAATCGGTAAAGCATTGACATTCATCAGCGAGGGGAGGGAAGAAGACTATATCCCATTTATGGAAGTGAAAAGTGTATACCTCAATAGGGACTCGAATTTGGAACAAGAGCTGGCGAACCCACGTTTCAAAAACCTGGACACTGAATTAAACAAATGGTTACTACAGGACAGAGGCCGGTTTGAACATGCTCTAAAATGCTATGTCGGGTTTATCAGGCATTACTCTAACCATACGGCTTCGTCGATTTTCAGGTTCCAGTCATTCGATTTCATCGGGCTTGCTAAGTTGTATGGTCTATTTAGGATGCCCAGAATGCCTGAGATAACAAAACATTTCAAAGAAATTGACCCAGAGACTGGCGAGAAATTGACGTTTGGGGATGGATGGCTAATCGACCCAGAAACCTTTGAATTGGATAAATATTCATACCTGGACCCAAAGAAGGAGGAGAAAAGGTTGCACGATCTCGTGCAATTGGCTAAGATAATGGATAAGAAGAAGTTAAAGTTTGAACTGAAGAAGAAGAATATGGCATGGTCGAATAAGACGGAGACAAAGGAAACAAGAATGAAGAGGAAAGAGAAAATGAGTTTGAAGAGAAAAGCCATTGAAGCCCAGCTAGAAAAGAATGGCGACCATAACAGCTCAGATGAAGAGCTAGAAAAGGATTGGAAAGAGGAATTGCTTCAGCAAAAGAAAAAGAAAGTGAATTCGGAGGTCTCTGGTAGCTTTGATGGGTTATAAATACAATAAGTATAGAGACTAAAAATATTATCATTTATACTATAATTATATCATCCTAGGTTTTGATCGTGCCAGTATTTGCAGGGTTAGTAGCGTCGTAAATGAACGTGTTGTCGATTGGAATGTATTGATGAGTTATTAATTTCACAATTTCTTGAGAAGCCAATCCACCAAAGAAAGACGCTGTAGGATACGAATTCAAAGTGAATTTCTTGTCTAGTATTCCTCTTTGGTCTCCATCATATTGTAGAGCCAGTAATACCTTGAAGAATTCAGAATCAGAAACCGGTTGTGTTGGATTTGGATCAATAATTTGGATAATCCTAGCATTAGTGCATATATGCGTTAATAAAGTCTCATCAGGTGTTAAGCCATTCTCCTGAGCTAACTTCCGTAGTTCGTCTAAATCCTTCTCAGCTTTCAACAAGTACACTGACCTTAGTTGGTGATAAAGTTCAGAGTCGGACTCCATATCAGGAATTCGCCCATTCAAAGGGAATAGGTTTTCGTTCTTATTCATAAACATTAGGATTACAGAGATAAGCTGGAAGCTTCCTGCATTGGTAGGGTCAATGTAATCTTGTAAGTTGTCTTGGTAATTTCGTAATTTTTGTAACATTTCTTGCTGCCAATGTTTTGCATCCTTTGTCAAAGACAGATGTGCAAACCTCTTAGCTTCACTGAAGTTGATATCCGTGTATGCGCTAGAGTTTAGTTCGTTCATGTAATATGTCGTAAGTGTGTCTTGTATCGATTTCGTAGAGGCTCTTTCGTCCCCTGAGACTCTCTGTAAAGCCTTGTACAAGAGTACTGCAAATGGTAATTGTGATAATTGCGTTTGGTCCATTTGAGTCCAATCTAAACTATCCATATATCGGGAAAGCTCATCCCATGCGTGATCGAGTCTTAAGTCGGGGATTTCATAATCTGGATGTGGTTGTAACGCAACGTGTGGTTCGTTATAATGAATTCTCAAGTACCCACACAATCCAATGGTAAAAATGCTAATTATGGGAGGTAAACGAGTGCACTCAGCAAATAGACTGTCAAACAGCAACGGATCATGGTTTTTAATGATTACCACAGAGTTGAATTTGTGCCAGTGATAATCTCTGTTAGATCTCTGTTGGCAAAATTCATCCAAAGAGACCTTGGTTAAGGAAATCTGATCCACATGTAAATCGTTCAATTGCGTGTCTAAATCCTGATAGAATAAGGCATCTTCTGTGTCGTTTACCTGTTGGATCCATGTAAATTTAGAGACACCGATCAGCACCAAGTTCTTTAATAACTCTTGCAATATGGCATTGTTAGAGCTGACCACACATATATGAGCTTTATTCAACGAAGATTGGCCCTCCTCCCCCCAGAGTCTCAATTGACGGTCATATCTGTCCATTCCTGTTAACACAGCAGTAGGTCCAAGCAACTTCTCGGCTATGCGAGCTTGCCTTGGGAAATGTTAATAGTGGTTAGTACTAATAAGACAAAGCGACAGGCTTTCCTTATAAGCAAACCGAGCGCAAAGCTTTACACTCGCATTCACGTCAACCTCGAGGTACGATCTGATGGACTTCACATCAGACTTGGGATCAGAAAATGGTCATCGAAGGATCACAGCCGGATCCGAGCGTTCCACAAGTGATTTGGAGCATATATCTAGGATAGATTATGAGGACCCCACACCTCCGAATTTGGCACAAGTGCTGAGTAAGCAGGATCAAGAGAGGTTGAGATTGATTGAATTGAAAGAGACTTTGCTTAGTGAACGGAATGAGCTTCTTGTGGAGGTCGAGTCGCTTCGAAAGCAGGCTCGAGTGCAGAACTCTGCGCCAGAGAGCCCGCCAGAAGAAGAGTACATTGACAGAAACGCAGCAGATTTGTTGATTGATTTGATGTTGATGAGTCGAGGTGATCTACCGACCCCCGAGGGCGTGTACCCACGGGCCAAGCTCAATGGAGAATCCACGTTACAAGAAGAACTGGCCAACAAATACGATACATTACCTTTACTGAACATGGATTTGAGGTTACAGTATATACGAGACTATCTTTACACTGAAGTTGATGTGAATATCTCTAAGAGTGATCAACTGGTTCTTGAAGACGAGGAGAAATTGGTCGTGGCGGTCCGTTTCACTCGAAACAAACCTGGGTTCGAGGTTGGGTTCCATATACATTACAACTACATCGAGGAACAAATGATCCAATTCAACGTGGTAGACTGCTCGCCGCACGTAAAGTTGCTGTTACAACCGTTGCTGGAAGCGGAAAATCCAAGCTTGATACTGCTAGGTTGCTTCGAATACGACAGGCTAACGTTTGAAACCGGGGCACTGTTGAACACACTAACCAACCGATTTGCAAAGAAACTAGAAGTAGTCACAGAGTCTAATCACACGCAACAGAGGCTGATCTGCCGAAACGATCCATTAAACAAGGTAATGACCGTCGATTTTGATTTACAAATTTGCTCAATAGCATCGCATGTACCTCAATTGACCCCGACGTTGTCCCTAAGGGCCAACGGGCAAGATATTCCAGAAGTTAACCAAGTGTTTGTCGAGTTGGTGCCAAGTTACGGGCTTGAACAGGCTCTAATCCGATTAATTGACCACTTCATCTGGTGATTCGAAGCGTGTCGAACCACATGGACCACAGCGGCCAGTGTTGCGGACCCTCGATGCCCGTATCTTTACCGTCAACCGGCAATGCTGATTTTGTTAAAAGAAGCACAACTTACTCGTAAAGACAATGGGTAAGTGCACAAGCACAGGCCCAGGAACAATCACAAGCACAAGCACACACACACAGATGTGGCCCTTAAGTGCATCAGAAGCCAAGTTTTACTGGTGGTACTCGCTAATCCACATCCCGATCACATTGCTGATCGATTCATCAGTCGTCGTTCCTAAACGATACGAACCTATCCCGGGCCTTGTCGACTGGCACATCGCTCAAAACAATGATTTCCTGCTCTATGAGAAACCCGCATGGCTCTACTGGTTTGTCGTCCTCGAGCTCCTGATGCAATTGCCAATGTTCGGTTACTTTGTCGCCAATTTACAAGATCTGTCCATTGCCAAGAGCCAGGAGAAATCGAAGAAAGCGGCCCAATCGGAGCGGAAAAGCCGTCTAGTGCGCTTACTAAGAATCTACGGTATCAATGCCTCCTTCACGACGCTTATCTGCATCGTAGCCATTTACCAGAGAGGATATTACCCCCAGACACTATTACCGATGTCATGGAATGACAAATTGAAGCTCATAGCAGTGTATTTCCCCACGTTTCTGATCCCATTCAGACTTTGTTTCATATAGAGCACCTTACCGGACCGTAGCAGCGCCGCACGACACTCCAAACTGTGGTCAATGGCAATGGCCTTGCCTTTGGGCCTATGAGAGCTCAGTAGTGCAAAGAATATATATAATAACTTATATAACGCGGGGACCTCCCTCCACTCCCAGTTTAACTGTTCTTGTTACTCTTTGTCATAGGAGTCCAAAGCTACTTTAGAGAGCAATTCGGGTGTGTTGTTTGAAGTTAAGATGTTGAGAAGTGCAGTGAACAAGTCTGGCACTACGATTAGGCAAGGTTTGGCCCGTTTTTACTCCACCAAGAAGAGTCACGATGTGGTGGTGATTGGCGGTGGTCCTGCCGGTTACGTTGCTGCTATCAAGGCAGCACAGTTGGGGTTTGATACTGCCTGTATAGAGAAGAGAGGTAGATTGGGTGGTACCTGTTTGAACGTTGGTTGTATCCCGTCAAAGGCGTTGTTGAACAATTCGTTGCTTTACCACCAGATTCAGCACGACACCAAGGCTCGTGGTATCGATGTGGCCTCTGGCGATGTGAAGTTGAATTTCCCACAGTTCATGGCTGCTAAGGAGAAAGTTGTTGCGCAACTGACTGGCGGTGTTGAGATGTTGTTTAAGAAGAATAAAGTCACCTACTATAAGGGGGAAGGTGGGTTCTTGAGCGAGAACGAGATTGCAGTGAAGCCTGTTGACGGGTTGGAAGGGTCTGTCTCGGAGGAGACCGTGTTGGAGGCTAAAAACATCTTGGTCGCTACGGGATCCGAGGTGACTCCGTTCCCAGGGATTGAAATTGACGAAGAACGTATTGTCTCTTCGACCGGGGCTCTTGCTTTAAAAGAAGTGCCCAAGAAGATGGCTATTATCGGAGGTGGTATCATTGGGCTAGAAATGGGGTCTGTATACAGCAGATTGGGCTCCAAAGTCACGGTGTTTGAATTCCAACCTCAGATCGGTGCCTCTATGGATGACGAAGTGGCTAAGACCATTGAAAAGTTGTTGAAGAAGCAAGGAATGACTTTTAAGACAAACACTAAAGTCATGTCCGCTAAGAGAGACGGCGACTCGGTCCACATCGAGATCGAGGACGCCAAATCTGGTAAAAAAGAGGAATTGGACGCAGATGTGTTGTTAGTCGCTGTCGGTAGAAGACCTTACGTGCAGGGGTTAAACGCAGAAAAGATTGGCTTGGAAGTCGATGCAAAGGGACGTCTTGTGATCAATGACCAATTTGAAACCAAGTACCCTCACATCAAGGTTGTCGGAGACGTCACTTTTGGACCTATGCTTGCTCATAAAGCTGAAGAGGAAGGTATCGCCGCAGTAGAGATGATCAAGCACGGCCATGGCCATGTCAATTACAACAACATCCCTGCTGTGATGTACTCTCATCCCGAGGTTGCTTGGGTCGGCAAAACCGAACAAGATTTGAAGAAGGACGGCATCGCTTACAAAGTTGGGAAGTTCCCCTTCGTGGCCAACTCGAGAGCCAAGACAAACATGGACACCGACGGATTTGTCAAGATCTTAATTGACGCCGACACTGAGAGAATCCTTGGTGCCCATATTATTGGCCCCAACGCTGGTGAAATGATTGCCGAGGCTGGCTTGGCTTTAGAATACGGTGCATCCGCTGAAGATGTCGCAAGGGTCTGCCATGCTCATCCAACCTTATCAGAAGCATTCAAAGAAGCCAACATGGATGCTTACGACAAGCCAATAAATTTCTAAACGTTTATTCTGGATTGTATGTTGCCCTGTTCACCATTTAATCATATATAAGCTCTGTTAAGGAATCCCCTCTGCTCTTATTCTATTACGCTTACTATATTTTATTGCTGGTTGAACTTCTATATATACATATATATATATATGTTTGTGTACATATTCGTTACCTCTTATGCCTCATTGCTTTATTCTTCTTATAATGACCTCTTTTCCCACTAGTCTTTTGCAGTTGAATCTCCTGGTACTTACGTTTGAAGTACTTACTCGAGTCTGTGTCAGCCATCAATGTCTCCATAATAGTGGATTTCCGCTGCTTATTGGTTAACCTACTGCTAAAGAATTCAGTCTTATCCTCCACGATAGTACCGACAGCGAACCGTTCCGGCACTTGCCACCTATCCTTCCTATAATGTCTCTTGGGGTCTAATGCAGCACGGTGTTTAATTAGAAGCAAGTCTCTTTCCAACTCCCTCGTAATGTTATCCTTCTTATTCGGTAAGCTAAACCAATCTTCTTTCTTCTTGGCATCGCTGGTGTTCGCCTTAACGGCAGGTTGATAACGCTCTCGTTCGGAATCCTTCAAAGAATCAAAATCGTTTTGAAGCTTTGGGAGCTTGTTCAAATTCTTTTCAATAGTCCTGAACAACTGTTCGGTGTCCTTTTGCGGCTCTAAAGTCAGCACCTCTTCCTCCGTAGGGTTTGGTTCATCGGTGATGGGTACAGCCTCGTTACCTGAATCTGTCTGTTTTTTTAGCAGGCTAAACAGTTCATCAACATCTGAATGGTCCACCATCCTCTCTTGACCTCGTTTTGTACTTTTCCTAGTTAAGTTCTCCTACAAGACGGTCATCTCATCGCACACTTTGGTGATGCTCACTATTTGAACAAGCATTGAAATTTTTCACTCTTCACCGAAATGTCAGCAAAAACAGTAAACCACGTGAGGTGTGCCAGGGCAGATGGCCTTTCAAAGGTGCCGGTGCGTTGGTTATAAGACCCAAGGCAGTTTGTTCTAGTGTCTATATGGATTGGGGGATGCTTGTTAGCATTATTGGGTAATATCTGACCCAGAACATCAGAGCAATATTCTTTCCTTGTAGTGGTGAGTTTTGGAGTTTTTTGGCCCCAGGTAACAGGTTACTAACTCTTTACTATTTAGTTTAAATAAATGCATAGGGAGGGTCCCATTCGAAGGTGCTACATACTAACTTCTTTTGTTTGATCTCGGTCTTTTAAGAGAGATGTGATAATCTGTGCTTTGTTTTGTGTTAAGGAGTTGTAAGTGTCACAGTCGCCATACCTGCTTGTGGTCAATGGCAATATCCCGCCAGTGTTGCCTTTGTTTAATATTTCAAGATGGTTTAGAAGGTCTTCGTAGAGGCCCTTTTTGGATCGAGGAACGGTTCCTCGCCCGACATGAAATTTTCGTTGGAATTTCCACATGGTTCTTGCTTCTTGGCTATACTTAAGTCTTCTCTCTTCGTATTCTTGCCTCGTAGTGCAGGGACGGCTCACGTCGAGGTAGTCTTTGTGTCTTAGTTGTAACTCTATTCCGTTTGTTGTATGCGGTCTCTTATTCTGGGAAGCAGATCTATTGAAATATGGGATGGATTTGATGCCCAGTTCGTCTAAACTTCGTTGGTTATGGGCTTTCATAACACGTCCCTCCAAGGAGTTTTTCAAATTCAACTCATTAAAATCTCCGGACTCCATGTACTCCTGTATGGGTGCTAATTTGATTGGTTCGGGACTTCCTGGTACGTTAAATGACAGCAATTGTGCGTCGTCTGCGTCTTCTTCATTTTCCCTCTCTTGGTCACTCTCAAAATAAACTGCTTCTTCGTTTGCCCCTGCATACACATCTTCTGAGTTGCATAAAGTGTATTGTGGACCTTGGATGCTCGCATTATATGGATCCTTGTGATGGTAAGTATCTTTATTCGGAGAAATTGGTTCTAATCCATAGACCAGGTTTTGTAAATCGTTCGTTAACTGAGGATCTGTCATTCCAGTGTTTGCATTGTATTGTTCATTGCAATCTTTGGCATCGAGGTTGTCTAATAGGAAAGCAGGTTTTAATTTAGCAATGCTTTCCTCCGAATCTTCCCCGTTAGCGTATGCGGTTTTATCTGCATCCCAGTGTGCAGATATGTTTAACTTATTTACTTTCAATAGAGATAAACTCGGATGACCCGTGGGGGGTTTGTATATCCCACCGTTGATGGAAAGCCCACTCAGTGATAAAAGCCTCGAATAAAAGGCAAACAAGAAATTTAAGTTTGAACAATCGACGTGGTATTTCTTGGCCAAATTTGATGGTTGTTTCAACAAAATATGAGCAGGATAGTCCAATTTATGATAAAAACAGTACGGTTCAAAGGGCAGCGATAAATACTCGGGATGTTCGTTGGCTGTGGTGGTTGTTAACTCCAGTTTCTTCCTTTGGCAAATATCCTTCACTTTACCATAATGAATTTTCTTCAAAGAGTCTGCAAATATTTCCACTACGGAGCCACATTGTGCATGACAAATGGTTAATAGTTCCTTTACCAACTGTTTGAAAATGGTGTCGGTGGTCTTGTTAGATAGCAACAAGTCGTAGTCAAACTCTTCATAAATTATCGACAACAGGTTTAATGATAACTTTGGGATAACATTCTCCCAAACTTTTAAAATCATAGCCTGTGTATTCGTTACGATTTCATGTTTTATCCAATTAGTTGTCCTCAACAGGCTCAGCATGGAATTCAGACTTGAGTTTTCGTTTCTTAGCTCCTTTAAAGCCATCTTACTGTTCTGTGTAGCCAGATGGTCGGTTTTGTAGTTTTTGGCCAAGTACGTTAAACCACAGTACACTGTGCAGTTATTATCATCTATCAAAGCATAAGAACCTAACGACAGTTGTCTACATTCAGCGTCGCAGAATATAGAAAGAACACACTTACAGTTCTCACCAAACTCGGAAATCGCAATGGGCTCTAATTCACAACCAAAGTCTGCACTGATCAAGACAATCGTATTTGGGTTGGCAAATTTTCTTAAATCTTTACAATGTTGCGAGAACGATTTGATTGATATGGAGGAGATAATAATTATGTCTACATCATATTTGCAAATTGATATTCTTTCGCCTGCCTTCAAAGTCTCAAAGTTTTCTGTCACTAAGGATAATTTTTCAAACAGCTCATCAACACCTTTGGTGAATATATTTGGAGTATAGAAATTCGACCCCAGTTTTGACGACTTCCATGCAACAAGGCCATCACTTGACACATATTTTGAAGTTAGGATGACAAACGCGTTACCCAAACTCAATCGCCAGGCTAAAAACTGCACCGATGGTGTCTCTCCAATTATCAAACAGGTCAAAGGTTTCTCACCGGTCATAGTTGAAGTAGTTTTGACAGTTTTCAGACTTACAAGGGTAAACTATTTCAGTATATATTTGCTATTGCCATGCACTGTGATATGTTTTATCACAACTGCTTGTAGACACCGGGTATACATTTTGTATTTTGTACTCGATTTACTGTCGTTAGGAATTTTTTTTTTATGTTTGGTAATGATTTTCCGAGATGTCAGTGTCACAAAGCAAGTAAAAGCACCTGATCACGAAGAAGTTCAGTACTGTACAATATATATCGGGTGTGTATACACATGTGTGGAGCGATAAACGGTACCCCGTCATCAGCATGCAAAAGAATCTATTCTAAATCAATATCGTAAATGAATGTTGTATCTGTTGGGGTTCCTTGCCAGCCACGGTTCCCACTTGTACTGACCAGGAACCGGCATGATGGGTCCACGTACAGATTAGAAATGACCCCACCGTGATGGCCCGGTACGATGAGGAATGGTGCAGCTTGTTTGTTATCAGAGTTTTTCAATGTTGAAGTGTCATACAATCTGACATTGTCTCTAGACGCCGTTAGTAAACTTTTCCCATTCGGAAGCGACTGTACACACGAGACAGGCCCCGAGATCGAAGGTAGTTTAATGGTATTCGAGGGTTTATAAGGCATTTTCAGGTCGAATTCTTCTACGCACGCGTTTCTCCGCCCTGCATAGACTTTGTCACCATTGAAATTCCAACATGCAGAGAAACACCAAGGTGGAGTGGAGGGACCCTTTTGTAAAAAAAGTACGGGACTTGTAGTGATACGACGATCCCAGATGTTGATTGCCCCGTTCAGCCCGGATGTCATAAACACAGACTCATCGTACACGATATTCAAAGTGTCTTTAGAGATCTGGTCCTTCCAATCTATCTTCTTGGAGTCATCCTCGGGTTCTAAACTCTTTGAAACCTTGTCCTTCTCGGCTTCCTGACTTTGATCTTCGTCATCATCGTCATCTCCAAACAGGGATTCCATTTCATCGCTGTTGTCATCACCGGTGTCCTCTTGGGCCGAGGGTTGTGCATTGTTAACCGTTGAAATGTCAATGGTAGAGTACAAAGGTCTCATCTCCAAGGAAGAGTATTCTGATTTATTCCAAGTGTACTCATTAACAATGTTGTTACCATTTGAATTCAAATTCCATTCAATCAATCTCTTGTCCCACGATGCACTCAAAAAGCTAGTCTCATCACCACTTAGTTTCAATAAGTTGACTACTTGGCTATGTTCTTTAAAATAATGGCCGATCGACCCTTCCATGTACCTTACCCCCTGCATGGTGATACCACCGTTTTGTAACCCACTTAGTAAAAAAAGGCATTCGTTTTGTACTTCTAATGAGTAAACTGGGCTAACGTGTGGGTCGTACTCGTTTTTATTGTTCAATTTCAACTTCGACTTGGGCATAGGTATTTCATTCTCCCAATACGATGTCAAGATCCCGGCACTAGAGATGGACTCCGTCAACGTATGTTTCTGTAAAATCGTTAAAGTCAATTTCCCTTCTAAAGTGTTTAACAAGTCATATTTCCTTATAAACCCGTCAGACCCACCTAGGAAAAGGTATTTTAAACCTTTAGAGACCGCCACAGCATTCACTTGCGCCTGTATGGGCACTGCAGCTGTCGGATAAATGTTGTAAGTGGACGCTAGCTTTGCATTATTTAGCATCTGGGTGTAATACTTGTGAACTTTCTCAATATCGTCCAATTCATTGGAATTGTGCTCTTTATTCTCTGCCACATCGACATCCATGTTGCTCTCATCATCCTCGTCCTCGCTACCCTCATTCTCGTCGCCATGTTCTTCGTCCCCTTCATTCCCGTTCTCATTTTCATTATCATCGCCGGCGCCATTGTCTTCCATCAATTCGTCCTCCTCGTCCTCCTCGTCCTCTTCTTCCTCCACAGGGTTCTGTGCTAAGATATCGTCTACTTCATCCATGGCGTAACGGCAGTTCTCAATCGATGCACGTTGTTCGGACTCTCCCACTCGAGTTATAAGTGGCCTGGACTCACGTATTTTTCAATTTTTATAACTACAAGACCTCGAGCAATGGAAGTGCAGACAGGAGCCAAAGTGCCAATCACGATGCAATAGCCAGGCGAGTGAGCCAAACCGACTCATACACATTTACAATGACCCAATTGACCATCCTCCGGCATTTACTATGCCACTGTCCAGCGTAGAGAAGGTGCTCTTGGCAGAACTGAAGTGCCACAAGTCACGTGATGCATACTTGATCTGATTAGATAGCGTGAAGCGTGTGGTTCCAGCAGCTACCGTGCCACGCCCATTACATAAAAGCGGTCGGCTATAGAATGAGAGACGCGTAGATAGATGCCCGTGGGCTCGTATCTTATTTATAAGATTAGGAAGATAAATGGATCCATTACCTTCAATAAAACCATCACCTACTAAAATTGTTGATACTAAACCTAGTAATACTACTTGAACTGAACAAGCATATTTTAATTTGACTAATTCAATATTCACTTCTCTTGTATAAAATATTACTAAATCTCATTATTAATAATTTTAAGACTTCATCTTGACTATTGATATTATATTAATATACTTAATAATTATTATAATATTATACTAGATATGGCTACTATATTTTAATAGTTCTTTATATTCTAAAGTTAAAGTTAGAAAAACTAAATCAAATATTCTATGTATCGTTAGCATTTACTATGCATGGTTATATTGGTGATATAAACATATTATGATTATGAATCTCCTCTTGAGAAGATGAAGGATCGAACCAGTTAATGTTGCAAAATTATTTGAATACTTGAGAGAAGTTGTGAAAGACAAAATCTATAGATAAATTAGTATTAGTGTCATTAAATCATGCATTAGAATCTAATATAGATTCATCCGTTTCTTCCCCCGGGGCATGGGAAGCGTTTCGCGACACAAGTGAGTATCACGTGCACATGCTTCGATCACGTGCAAATATGCTCATCACGTGCACATACTCGTTTAGTGCGTGTACAAGCCCTAGCCGGCGCCCAGGGCTCGCCTGGTAAACGACGGAACTGCCCTTCCCGCTGGGCGCAGCGCGCGAATCAGACACGGCAAAGGAATATTGCTTGCACATACAGCTCCTTCGCGTTGCTTGCGTTATCTCACACGCTTGCGCTGCTTCCCTCAAAGTGTGAACGGCTCGCCCGTAAAGCCAAACTATTTTCTTTGTAAGCTCGTATATCGTTTACAGAGTAATAAAAATTTTCATATACTCATCGTTTGCATAGTGGTCTTGTTCATATATAATACGACATCTTGGCTGTATTGAGCTTTGTAGTGGAGGGTCCCTGAATTCTGATCTGTTCTTCAGCTAGAACAGCGCCCGCAATTATAATATGGATTTAGTGTTAGAAGTTGCTGACTCGTTTGTCTTTGACAAGCTGTACTCTAAAGTGATGCCAGCTTCGCTGGCATCGCAATTGCCCGCCAACGTGGTGTCTATGCTTGGCTTAAACGATGGGTTCGTGGCTAAGAACTCCACTCTGCTTTTACAAACTTTGACGAGCAAGAACTCTGGAACGAGAGTGAACTCAGACCACTACGGTATCGCGCCCTTTTTGTGCGACATGACCGAGGCCACGTTCACCTCCCTTTTGCCTCGTAATAACCTCATCAGAGAGTTTCTATCCCTATGGGCCATCACCACGGTGTTTGGCTGGTTACTATACCTGTCGATGGCCTCGATATCGTACATCTTCGTCTTTGACCGTACGATCTTCAACCACCCACGTTACTTGAAGAACCAAATGGCCCAGGAGATCAAATTGGCCATCTCTGCAATCCCAACGATGTCGCTGCTTACCGTGCCATGGTTTCTTCTAGAGTGCAACGGGTTCTCGAGGTTATACTACTCTAGACCTAACAAGGACTGGAGAAACAATTTGGTCGAGATCGCTGCATTCATCTTCTTCACGGATTGCGGTGTCTACTTCGGCCACAGGTGGTTGCACTGGCCCCTAGTGTACAAGTACCTACACAAGCCTCACCACAAGTGGTTAGTGTGCACCCCATTCGCCTCTCACGCGTTCCACCCAGTCGATGGTTACGCACAATCTCTATCGTACCACATCTACCCAATGATTTTCCCTCTACACAAGATCACCTACCTAGGGCTGTTCACCTTCGTCAACTTCTGGACCATCATGATCCATGACGGGAACCACATGTACAACAACAAGGTCGTCAACGGTACAGCACACCACACCGTGCACCATCTGTACTTCTCGTACAACTACGGCCAATTCACCACCCTATGGGACAGACTAGGTGGTACTTTCAGACAACCTGAAGACGCCTTGTTCGACCCAACTTTGGGCAAGGACGAGAAAGTCTTGGCTGAACAATTGAAGCAAGTCGAGTTGGAAATGAGAATAGCAGAAGGTGATGGAGATGAACGTGTTTACGAAGACAACAAAAAGAAAAACCTTTAAGACCTCATACGTACTAACGCATATCACATATCTTATACACTATATACTATCTTATTATTAACATGATGATCTACCTTTAAAAGCTTCCGCGAAACCCTGTTCTCTGCACAGAAATAGTGTGAAAACGAAAAAACGCAAATTTATATAAGCGATACGTGTATTCGATGCGTTGTAGCGTGCTTTACTGGAACTAATATATTTTCACTTTGAGGATCATCGAGTCGTCAGGGTATCTCTCTAATAGCACACGTGTTTAGATGGGGGCTCATTCACCTGTGAACGTCTTGCTGTTTGTGATCAAGCGTGTCCGGTCAGTGTTGCTGTTGGTAGTTACCATATCGCTGCTGTTTTACTACACTTTTGAAAACGAGATTAACATCTTGAACTCGTATGCTGAAAACGAATCTTTGCCCACCATTGATAAGACCGTCGGTCAGGAGTCTGCCACGAAACATGCTTCCACGAATTTGAAGGATAAGAACCGGTTTTTCCCATTGCTGATTTCGAATTATAAGAGGGACCCTTCTTTAAATGATGAATTACAAGAACCTTTTTACCAAGGCGGGTCATACAAGGCCAATTATCCGAGCAGGTTTCAGATGTCCTTATCCACTGGGGACGCTACATCAAGGAAAGTCCTAGGCGACAAGAAATTGAACCCATTGAAGGACGTTAGGATCCAAAGTATTTTCTTCACTAGACATGACGAAACTGAGGCGACGGAAGTGGAGCAAACTCTCACAGACTTGAAACAACTTTTCCATACTTCCTGGGAGCAACACTACACAACGTTGAATTGGGGGGAGACAGATTGGCCGATTGATTTGATAGACTCTTTGGATTCGCTATTAATTTTCAACGAGACCGACAAGTTCCAAGAGAGTTTAGAACTATTAAAGAAAGTGAACTTTAAGTATCCTCCTGACTCTATGGACATGATCAATATCCCACAGGTCTCTTCTCGGGCGTTGGGAGGTTTAGTATCTGCGTATGAATTGTCAAAGGAGCCCGCTTTACTCATTTATGCCAAGCAACTAGCAGATTTTATACTAAGGGCTTATGATACACCAAACGGGCTCCCAGTCTTGCAATATATGTGGAAATCCAAATATAGGAAACGGTTCCCATACACAGACTCGTCTATTGGAGACTTGTCTTTACCAGCGTTAGAGTTGACCAGATTATCCCAGTTGACTAAACAGGACAAATATTTCGATGCCATTTATAGGACTTTGAAAACAATAGGACACTCTGCGTCAAGCTTCCCGCTAGTGTCTTTGTTCCCTAACTTCGTCGATGCTTCGACATGTCGCGTGCTACAAGAAGGGGAGACCACGTACAGACCAAACGTTATGAAGAGTATTAATGAAAACTTGGAGTTTACCTTTTGTGAAATGTTACCTCACTTCAACACAGACCCTACAGTTAATACTACTCATCGGGCAGATCATAATTTACTAAGATTGTACGACACTTTGTCCAAACTGATTTCATTGACGAACGTCGATGTCTTAACATTGGGCCCACATAAACACAAAAAGCTTACAGATGAAAATGACCAAGAGGAGTCAATGTTATCCGATGCAATTTTGAAATATTCAGAGTCTCATTTAAATTCCACAGAAATATTTGAGAGTGCTATGAATGAAGTAGTGAACAAGATGATGTTTGTATCATCTTCACCTTTAAATCTAACAGTGCTGTCAACCCTAGAGACTAACCCAAGATATTCACCCACTAGAAACGAGCTGACCGTTGAATTGAGAAGGGATTTTAAGTTTCAAAGAGAATCGTGTTCCATCGGTGCAATCTTAGCGTTTGGTGCTAGACAGCTAAGAGACGGCCTATCACATAGTGGAGATTCACAGGATAAATTCATTGAATTTTCGACTCAATTAACCGAGAGCTGTTTCAAATTAGCGAAATATTTCAATGGAGCCCTCCCAAACTCTGTTTCTTTAGACGATTACTCCCTAAGGGACGACGAATATAAGATTGAACAAATTTGCGCTAATAGGTTCACTGGGTTTGTCAATGTCTTTCAAAAGTCAAACGCTGTAAAATTAGTCTCAGAGATCAATTCCAGAAATTCTATCTTTACTAAAGATGAGCCATTCCATAACGTGAAGTTAACTCCAGAACATATAGATACTCGTACAAAGACGTGGAGGGAAAGACCAGAGGTGCCCTTATGGATTAATTACATGAATAGTGACTTGGACGATATGAAATTGTTGTCACCTGAACTAATCAAGTCCATCTTTTACATGTATAGAATCACTGGAGATTCTGCATGGAGATCAATGGGGTTACAATTGTTCCAGATGGTCAATGAGAGGATACGAACTATGAACACAAGAAGCAAGGGTTCTTGGAAGATTACCGAAATAAACCAACAAGGTCAAGGCATTCCTACTCATTGGTTTTCACAAACATTGAAATATTATTATCTCTTATTCAGCCCTAACAATTTCCTGTCCTTAGATGATTATGTCTTTACTGACAGTGCTCACTTATTGGGACGGCCGTCTAACAAAGCTAACTAATACGAGGGCAAGTAAAAAAAAAAAGCATTGGCATAATTGATGCTCTACCCAACCATCGTGAACAGAACAACAGTAACTACATCACTAATAATATTCATACATACTTATAATAACGTATATCTACAAAAAAACTGAGCAGCGGGTATGCGTTTCAATTCTGCATTTATACAGCTAATGGAAATTGTCCAGACCATTGAGAGATTTCTTGTTTCAAGTCTGCCAATTTAGCGAGCTGGTCATCAGCAGCAGCTTTGAAATCCTTTAATCTGTTGGCATCCTTTGGCAAGCTTTGCTGGATCGAGGAAGAGAATTCTACAACTTGGTTAATGTATTGGACAATTCTTTCGAAGTCGGCTTCACCCATACCTCTAGTAGTCATAGCAGGGGCACCGATACGAATACCACCTGGCACCAAAGCGGATTTATCACCAGGGATGGAGTTTTTATTTAGGACAATGTTGATCTTATCGCAAACGTATTCGATACGTGCGCCGTCAATGCCCTTTTCTCTCAAAGAGACTAGGACCATGTGAGAGTCGGTACCGTCGGACACCAATCTGTAACCCAACTTCTTGAAGGCATTCTCCAAAGCCTTTGCGTTTTTAAGCACTTGCACCTGGTATTCTTTGAACTCAGGTGTAGCTGCTTGTTTTAAAGCTGTGGCCAAGGCAGCAATCGTATGGTTATGAGGACCACCTTGGTGACCAGGGAAGACAGAGAAGTTGATTGGGTTTTCCAAATCGTACATGACTTCCTTGCCAGTTTTTGGATTGACAGATCTAACACCTCTTCTGAAGAAGATCATAGCACCACGAGGACCTCTTAGGGACTTGTGAGTCGTGGTGGTGACAATATCTGCGTACTCAAATGGCGATGGGATCACACCTGCGGCCACTAAACCTGAGATGTGGGCCATGTCAACCATCAAGTATGCACCGCATTTGTCAGCAATCTCTCTCATCCTCTTGTAATCGATCAAACGACAGTAAGCAGACGTACCTGCAACAAGGACTTTTGGCCTATAAAGAACGGCATTTTTTTCTAAAGTGTCATAGTCAATGATCCCAGTCTGTGGGTCCACTCTGTATGGGAACGATTCAAAATACGTGGAGACAGCAGAGATCTTCTTATTCTCAGTCGCATACCCGTGAGATAGATGACCACCGTCTGGTAAGTAAAGACCCATCAACCTTTCGTGTGGCTTCATGATGGCTTGATACACCTCCAAATTGGCAGGAGAACCGGATAAAGTCTGAACATTAACACCCCACTTGTCAGCAGAGACACCGAAGGCCTTCAAAGCACGGTCCTGACAAAGTCTTTCGATCCTATCGATGTGTTCATTCCCACCATAGTAACGAGCACCAGGGTACCCTTCCGAGTACTTGTTGGACAACGGCGTCCCCAACGCATCGTAAACAGACGTCGTGGTGAAATTCTCAGAGGCAATAAGATCAATTGAGTGCCTTTGTCTGTCAATTTCATCGTTGATCATGTTTTGCAATTCAGGGTCAGTCTCACTCAAATGAGACATGACAAGCGTCTTGTGGGCATCGGATAAAGCGTAACTCATGGCTGGCGGTTGGGGAATCGGTAGTGGTCTCGATACTGGTCGGGTACTGGCTCCAATTGAGTGTGTATACTGAGGTTTGGCAATCGTTGTGCTCAATTGCGGTACATTTGATGACTATATATATGGTTCATTGGGTGTGACTCTGCCACCCACAGAGGTTAAAAGGCGTGACTCCTTCAGGGTAAAATAACACGTGATCTGTGCGCAGTACCACGTGACGTACGTATTAGCACGTGATCTGACACCTCCGCCTCCAGGTTTCCACCCCCCCCCCCGGCCAGTCATAGCCATCAGAGCTTCCGTTTTTTGGCCTCTGGCAATTCTGTCTGCTCGGCTGGTGGTGCGGACTCAGCCTGTTCAGCGGCTGCTTGCTCTTTCATTGTCTTGACATACTCTCTCGTTTCTTCCTCATTTTTGAAATAGTGGTCCCGGTACCATTTCAATTGGGCAATACTCTCCAGGATATCCTTCTTAGCAGTATGCGCGGTCTCCTTTCTTGGGATCACCGACGCCAACGACGGGTTGTGTCTTTGTGAGACTTCCATAATACTGCTCACGTCGACTAACCGGTAATGCAGGTGCGAGATCAGTTTTGGGAACTCTCTTAACATGAACAGTTTGTCCTGATGCACCGAGTTGCCCGCTAACAGGCCGACGTGCTGTTCAGGGACAAACTTGTAGACCCACTCCATCAGCTCCTTCTCCACTTGCTCTTTGGTCTTGTCGCTCGCCAACACTTTTGCCGTGAGGCCACTGTCCCCGTGATGCTCAACACACCATTTGTTCATCTTATCCATGACTTCCTGGCCGTAGTGGACCACGCTCTCGTAGCAGTCGCGGCCCTCGTGGCTCAGCACGTTCAAATGGCCGTCCGTGATCACGCAGCAGATCTCAATGATGTGATCTTGCTCGTGATTCAACCCGGTCATCTCGCAATCGATCCATACTAGCGGCTTGTAATGCAAGGTCGCTGGTCTAGGTCTTGACATCGGAATCCACACGCTTCTCCTCAACTGTACACACGCTTGCAGCCCCCGTCTCAGCATCACTACCCGCTGGGTTGCTGGTCATTGTCTCCTGCGATGGGCTTGAAATGTATGTGATTCCGTAAAAGCAGTCCCGTGAAAACTTGCAACACCCGTGCATTACCGTGCACTACACCCCGCGCTCTTCGATTTTGGGGTTCTGTCGCTTTCCCCCCTCAAAAGCAAAAAAACAAAAATGGCGTCTGTGACCCTTCCTGCACGTGTCTTTTCCGCATTCGGCAAGGCGCGAGAGGGCACGCAACCAGACTCACTGGCCAAAGCACACTCATCGCATCTTTTGCCAAATCCCACATACCGTATTGTCGCGAGTTCCATTACAACATAGAGATACAGTTATCTGGGTTGTATAGTTGTTGAGATACCTGTTTGTTACCAATTGGCAAAATATAAGCGACATCCACATCATCTACAATGGCTCCAAACGTATGTTTAAGCTACCGTTAGCTCCCTATTATTAGTGGTCGACTGGGATCCCGGTCATAAATAGTTTCGCTTTTACTGCTAACTGAAATATACTGCTCTATTGAGAAAAAAAAAAGTGTGCCGTGCAAACAATGGAGTAATCCAAACTTGCTTTCCTGTATTTTAAAAATTCACTTGAACCAGCGGTATGTGATTGTTAATAGCAGTGAAGCAGAATTATTCATGATGAGAGAGAGAACTTTCGTACCTTCCCGTACTCATTATCTTTGGTTACTAACACGCCGTATATCGACTTTCTGTCGAGTATGCAACCTATCCACAGACTTCTAGAAAGCAAAAGATCACCAAGACCTTCACTGTCGACGTTTCTTCTCCAACCGAGAACGGTGTTTTCGACCCATCTGCTTACGCCAAGTACTTGATCGACCACATCAAGGTTGAGAACATTGTCGGTAACTTGGGTAACGCCATCACTGTCGAAGAAGACGGTTCCGTTGTCACCATTGTGTCCACCACCAAGTTCTCTGGTAAGTACTTGAAGTACCTAACCAAGAAGTACTTGAAGAAGAACCAATTGAGAGACTGGATCAGATTTGTGTCCACCAAGACCAACACTTACAAGTTGGCCTTCTACCAAGTCACTCCAGAAGACGAAGAAGAAGCTGAAGAGTAAACTGTTTAGTTAACTATATACACTCTATAAAGCTTTGCATAACTATTCGTACTAATATAACACTTTATACAGTGTGCACATCACTTACAAGAACGCACGCAGCCACGCAGACACGCAGCGATGCAGACACGCAGCCACGCAGACATGGAGAAGCAGTTGCCGAGCCAGAGTCCGCTGACGTTGTCCAACCAAGAGTTGCTGGACTTGTTCAAAATAACGTTTGACCAAGCGCTGTACAGAGATGACCCCACGGTGTTACAAGAAAATATCCAATTGGTGAAGGGGAAACTGTATGAGAGAGACTACTTGAATGCGTTCAACGAGGAGACCCACAGGGTCGCCTATGTGTGCCGCTGGACCCCATCCCGTGCGCTAAGCTATTCGTCGCTATTTGCCCATTTTGAAGACATTGTCCAACTGATCTTCTCTGGCGAAGCCCGTGTCCTCTGCGTCGGCGGCGGCGCCGGCGCAGAACTTGTAGGCCTCACCAGTATATTCGGCTACGACACGTTCACCACCCAGGACCACGCTTTGAACGAGTTCTCCATGGACTTGGTCGACATCGCAGATTGGTCCAACATCGTCGACAAAATCACCCAACAAATGAAGTCGAAATGGCTATACAAGCACCCTGAAAACGTCCACATAAACTTCAAACTCGGAGACGTGCTCTCCATGAAACCCACAGAACTCCAATTGGCAGACAAGAACCTGATCACAATGATGTTTACCACCAACGAGTTGTTCAAAGAGAACAAAGTCGCTGCCATCAAGCTTTTGAAAACTTTCAACCAAGAATGCCGCACCGGAGCTTTGCTCCTGATAGTGGAGAGTGCCGGCAGTTACTCTCACATCACTGTCGGCAACAAGAAGTTCCCAATTCATTTTCTTATCGATACAATCCTCGTCGGTAAGAGACAAGCCAACCAGGACGACACGGCTCCATGGGAGCTCGTCAGGGCAAACGACAGTATCTGGTACCGTTTCCCACAGGAACTCGATTACAAGATCCCATTGGAGAACATGAGGTTCTTCTACCGTCTCTACCGCAAGCGCTAAGCACAGCGATGCCCTTGCCCATCGCTGTGCTCATCGCTGGGCAGACAGCCGTTTCAAATGCCTTGAAGCCCTCGAGCCGGTTTTCCAAATAAAAAAAAAAAAAAAAATTAAATTCAGCACCAGGTGGCCCAGTCCATGCCACGTTCAAAGCATGGTAAAGGAGTAGTTGTTGCTCTATCGAGTGCGGGTTTGCGAGTGTATATCAATGAGGAGCTCTTCGAATTCCGGGTCTAGCGGCGAGACGGGCGGTTCTGCGCATGCTACGCGGCCGCTGGCACCGTTTAGTACTATGATAAAATCAAGGTTGAAACAGCCGCAATTCTACTGGTTTGTGGGCCATTTCCTAACGATCTACCACTTTCTCAGATTCCACTTATCGTTTTTCTCATACAGGCATCAGTTCTACCACTACCGGATGATTCTGTTCTACATTGCGCTGACTTATGGGATTGTGCTTTACCAGTTTTACAAGAGCGGGACGTTACAATTCAAGTTGCACAGTTTCAAAGCGAACCTTCGGAAGCTGGACAACTTGCAATACTTGGTGATGATTGTCGGGCTGTTGTCGTGCTGTCTGCTGGGGGGCCACGGGTCGATGGTCAGCGGTGCGATCTACTCGCCGGTGATTTTCTCGCTGTTCCATTGTCTCAACTATTTCAAAGAGAACCTGTTGCCCTTCTTGCCCTTGCAACCGCTGTTGAAGAACGTGCTGAACCAGCGGATCACGTCGTTCATCTCGAATTACAATGGCCAGTTCCTGGCCACCGCGCAGGTGTTTGAGATCATGTGTGCTCTCCGGACCGGGCTGCTCAACATCCCGTTGAGCCTCTTGAGATTGCTCTGGTCGTTCAGCACTTCCAGCGTGATGAGCCTCGTTGCATACATGGTCTATGCGTGGTTTTTCAAACTGAGGTACTCGCAGAGCGAGTCTGTGAGGGCGCTGTTGCAACAGTACGTTGCCAAGGCGGACCACTACGTGCTGACGAGCTTCCCGGGGAACGTCGCTGTCAAGTGGAACTCGTACAAGCTGTTCGTCAAGACTGTCTTCCAAAGGATCCCGATGTAATACGCCCCAAACAACATCATTTTAAAAGAGCATCAGCATATATACGTACATAAGCGTTCACCTGTATTTGTATTTCATTTGGTTATCACCTCGCTTCTCTCTCTTGAGTTGTCTCTTCGACTTCTCCTCCGTGGGCGTGGCTCCTGCGTCGCTTCCCCCACCGCGTTGCCCACCGCTCGACGACGGCATGTACTGCTGCTTCAACGAGTACAACTTGTAACCAACGTACACAGGGCACAGCAGCAGCGCGTACCACCACTTGTACGTGTTGAACAGCGCAATACCAACGTCCCCAAACAGCGACAAGTAGACGAAGTCAAACATGTACTCCGTCAACCCGCCCTCTTGCGTCAAATCCAGCCCTTCCTTCAAGATCCGCCCGTCCGCAGACTGCTGCGGACGCCCGGCCTTCTCCAACACATACACACACGCCACCAACGGCAAGTGCAACACGACAAATCGGAACCAATGGCGATCTTCGCTCCTGGACACCACTCTCAACCGCAACACTGCAACCGCAAAAATCACTCCAACACACGTATGAAGCCGCGACAAAACCTGCCTATTAGCAGCAACCTGCTTCTTACCTGCTTTCCCAGCCATATCCACACTCAACCGAACGCCTCACGCCTCAATTGACCTCAAAACAACCTTCCAAAACACTCATCGCACCATGGGGGGAACCTTTATAATTTTTCAAATCCGTCACAAATGACCATATCCCGAGGCGTGTTTTTTTTTCTTTCTTTCTTTCGTTCAAATGTTTGGGAACTGAAACTTGTTTTCACTCCTTTTTACCACCACACTGTTTGTCCTGGATCCCCCGTAGAACCTCGAGACTTGACGGTTTGCTGAAACACGAATTGCTCACTTAGACTTATATTAAACAACAATGGATTCCGGTATGTTAAGATTGCGGCCGTAGCGGCGTGTGGGATTGCGTTGATCCGGTGGATCATTCTGTGCGGCTTTATGGTGCTTTGAGGCGAGGGCGACTCTCTGAGGCAGTGGCACTGCGTGCCACTGTCCAAGAGAGTGCGGATTGGCCCGCCGACAATGGGCCAAAAGGGCCCATTGTCGGCGGGACCCTTTCGGTTCCTGCCCGTTTCCCGGGTGTGTGTGTGCCTAGGAAGCCTCGTTTCGTACGGTGCGATATTGCCCACTTCCCAAGTTGAAATATCCAGCTCCCTCATATACTAACAAAACTTTTTACACGAGCGGTCTGTGCTGTTTTTGAGCTCCTGAGAGGAGACGGGAAAATGGCGAGAATGCACGTGTTTCTTTTAATACAGAAGTTGCTGCTTTAGTTATTGACAACGGTTCTGGTATGTGTAAAGCCGGTTTCGCCGGTGACGACGCTCCACGTGCCGTTTTCCCATCGATTGTGGGTAGACCAAGACACCAAGGTATCATGGTTGGTATGGGTCAAAAGGACTCGTACGTTGGTGACGAAGCCCAATCCAAGAGAGGTATTTTGACTTTGCGTTACCCTATCGAGCACGGTATTGTCACCAACTGGGACGACATGGAAAAGATCTGGCATCACACTTTCTACAACGAATTGAGAGTTGCTCCAGAGGAGCACCCAGTTCTTTTGACCGAGGCGCCAATGAACCCTAAGTCTAACAGAGAGAAGATGACCCAGATCATGTTTGAAACTTTCAACGTCCCAGCTTTCTACGTGTCGATCCAAGCTGTGTTGTCTCTTTACTCCTCTGGTAGAACCACTGGTATCGTTTTGGACTCCGGTGACGGTGTCACCCACGTCGTGCCAATCTACGCCGGTTTCTCTTTGCCTCACGCTATCTTGAGAATCGATTTGGCCGGTAGAGACTTGACCGACTACTTGATGAAGATCTTGAGTGAACGTGGTTACTCTTTCTCCACCACTGCCGAGAGAGAAATCGTCCGTGACATCAAAGAGAAATTGTGTTACGTTGCTTTGGACTTCGAACAAGAAATGCAAACCGCTGCTCAATCCTCCTCCATTGAGAAATCCTACGAATTGCCAGATGGCCAAGTCATCACCATTGGTAACGAAAGATTCAGAGCCCCAGAAGCTTTGTTCCATCCTTCTGTCTTGGGTCTGGAATCCGCCGGTATTGACCAAACCACTTACAACTCCATCATCAAGTGTGATGTCGATGTGAGAAAAGAACTATACGGTAACATCGTCATGTCTGGTGGTACCACCATGTTCCCAGGTATTGCTGAAAGAATGCAAAAGGAAATCACTGCTTTGGCTCCATCCTCCATGAAGGTCAAGATCATTGCCCCACCAGAGAGAAAGTACTCTGTCTGGATCGGTGGTTCCATCTTGGCCTCCTTGACCACCTTCCAACAGATGTGGATCTCCAAGCAAGAATACGACGAAAGCGGTCCTTCCATTGTTCACCACAAATGTTTCTAAACAAACTGACACTTTGGTATTGCCTTGCCCTCGACAGGGCAATTTTGTTTTTCTGTCTGTAATTTAGAAGCTTTGATAAGAGTATAAGAAACGTGAAGAGAAGAAGAACGGCTTTCATCAATTGGAGCTGAATTTGATACATGTACATACACTATATATATATATATATATATATATATATTGTTCTACGTACATCTATATAGACTCTCCTGGAAAATTGAAGCTCTCTCTTAGGTTGTCTTTTAAAGAATAAGCCCGTGTAAACTTTTGGGTGAACCAAATTAAATACAGTATTACCATTTCACTCGTACTGCACAAGACGAGCAAACAACCAAACAACGTAGAAACGGAGACCTGCACGAGTGACAACATGTCTAAAGAGATCGAGGATTTGAAACAACAGGTACGCCATCTGGAAGAGATCGTGAAGAAGCAGAGCAATTTACTCACAAAGACGGGCCAATCTGTCATGGAGTTACAAGTTGCTAAACAGAGAGAAGATGTAAACAACTTCGGCAGCAACACCAAGACCAGCTCCGCCTCCAATAATCTAGCGTTTGACTCTACTGATTTTGCCACCAACGAGGATATTGTCGAGTTGGTCGGAGAATTACAAGGGGAATTAAGTAACATCGAGGAGAGGTCCATCAGGAGATTGGTCAATTCTACCAAGACAAACCCAGACGACTTCTTGGCCCCCATTTCGAACGCAGACGGTGAGACTCCAACGTTGAAGGACGAGTTCTATCCAACGACTGTTAAGGAATTTAAAGAGATCGATGATTTGAAATTGTTCAGACTGGCCAAATACTACGAAAGGTTACCACCTAGCATCAAAGAACAAGAGAACTTCGAAAAATTCTTAGATGGTAAGGTGGAAACTTTACATATTTCTGATATCCCTGACGAGGATTTGTTGAAGGATTTGCAAAAATACTCTAAGAACGAATTAGATGACATCTTTAATGATGTGGCTAGACATTTAGGGTTAAGTTTGAGAAGAGGTACAGATGTGTGGTAATCCCCCCATCCTCCAATCGTCTCACTTGGTTTAAAACTCTCTTTACTGACGATTTATTCTATGGGGTTTTTTGTGGCTATACAATATTACTTATATATTTGACAGCTATTCTTATGTTCTAAAAGTTGTGAATTAAAAGTTTTATTCATGCCATTTCCAGAGCCGTCACCTCTTGTGAAATCTGTGCTTGACGACAAATCGGTTTGAACCGAAGTGGCAAGATTCGGAAGTTTCTTGGTACAGTATTAGTTTAGTTGGACTATTGAAGTTGAACACAGTAAAATTTTAAGAGCCTATGCATTGAAATAGAATCTTGGTTATACACTTACAGCGTACGCCTTGCAATCTTGCCAGTTGTTTCAATTTTGGAGACGATAGACATCCATGTGTTCTAAGTAAACACTTTCAAATTCAATTTTGTATGGAAATTATAATGTGCCTATGATAATGCATGCATTTTCAGAGAACCTTGCAAGATATGATTCAAAATTCCTACAGTCGCATGGCCACTTTAAGATATACCCACCATTAGTAACACCTGACATTGTTGATTGAAACACCGCTGCAGTAGATGCTTCGTATTCCCTATTATTATTTTGGTATATCCTCTGATGATATTTTGGATCAAAATTCACAAGGTATCGTACAAGAATGACCCACAAAACTTATAATCAGACGGGCAGCTTGTCCCTGCAAGTGCCCTATATCCATGAGCCAGGCGTAACAGCTCAATTCCTGGATTTAAACTTCTTTCTTTGGCCCATTGACGAGTCGTCCTTATTTTCCGTAAACCGTTTTGCTTGCTTTGGTTGTAACGGTTGAGCGTTTGGAAATAATTGCATATCAAGTTCCCTTACTTCCTTTTTCCAATCCCATAGCTTACGCATGTATAATTCCATTTTCCAATTCTTCCAAACCTGTCTACCATAACCACTGTTCTTGACCTTTTCAGATTCCTTGGCTAGTGTGGATGCAATTCTTTCCTTGTAAAGAGCCAATTTTGCTGTGAAATTCCATAATTTATCAACAATGTGAGACGCATATGCGTTACAGGACATGTTAACAACATCCTTACAAAGAATGTTCAGTAGTAATTTCCTTTGAATGGTTTCTACCCTTGTAGGCTGTAGCACATGCTCCACTACATGAGAAAAGACCCCATGGTAACACATCTGTAGCGTTCTCTCTTCTGGCAAATCTAGCATACTTTGAATTGTCATGGACAAAAATTTGTCATCAAAATCAATTAGTTCTTCTAAAAACAATGATCTTCTTCTTTCCTCAGCGGTAGGCCAGTCATCTCTAGTGTTACCTAAAGTTGAAGAGGACAGAAGCAAGCAGCTTTCCAAGATGTTTTTATTTTCACCAGAATAATATTTCTTCTCTAATTGCTCAATGACTTCGTCTCTTAAGTATTCATTCTCCTGCTTACAAGCATGTAGAATTGTGGTACCAAAATCAATGTTCGAGTTCAATAGAATATGCAATTCAGGAACCACTACGTCTAGAATCTCCTTCACTTCCCTTGATTTCAAACTTTTCAACAGACTTTGAACCACGAACGACCCTGTAGTGTCCCTCTTAGCTAGCTTAACAAGTCGATCCTTCATATACAATTTGTAAAGCCTTTCAACGTTTTTAGTTCTTCCAAATCCAATAACGTTTTCCAAAAAATGAGATCCAACGGGATCGGACAATAGATATTCCATGAACGATTCCTCCTTCGGTAATTTTTCGTCTCCAGAACCAAAGACTAATTTCCAAAACGACCTATCACGATCAAATATACCTTCCACTTGAATTATCAATTGAAACACTGGAGATGCCACTTTATCAATACATAGCTCCCGGACTTTAGTAACATGAGTTGTGGTAACCTCTGATTTCGACGTTGCACCACCTGTTAAATCCTTGTACAAAGTAGCCAACATTTCACGCAATTCCTTCTTAAACGATTCTGGAGTTTGGTACGTCTTATTGAAATCCTCGTTGTCCTTTAAATCAATCATCTTACGAGCGATCTTCGATTTCTTGGAACGTAAAGTCGATCTGTGCTGAGCTGTGTTGGGTAAAGTCTTGGAAGACAATATTAAGATGACTAATCTTAGCACATGAGATGCATACTGGTGAGAGATCATCTCTTTCAAATGAGGGCGCAATTCATTCATCATAAATAGGAACAAATTCTCCATGGTGACAAAGAAGTCGTCATCAGCATGTTGCCCATCAAACGATGGAGTTAGCAACTCTCTTTCGATAAGACCTGCACTTCGTACTAGTAAAGTCTCCAAGACATGAGAAGCATACTTGTGACAAGCCATCTTGAAAAATAATCCATTGAAAGTCTTGAACAATTCCTTTAACCTATCGTCAGGACACTCCAGAATCAACCGCTCCATCAATTTCGAACATATCTGAGACACGACTAATTTAAGCTCTTTGCCCTTAGCTTCTTCTAAAACGCTTAATACAAATTGAGATTTTTCCTCTGGCGATTCAAACGCATCCAGAGTCAACGAAGACTCAGCTTCTTTAAAATATTCCAACTCGTCACGGTCAAGGATACCGAAGAACATCTGTTGAGCAGCAGGGTCGTTGGAATCTAAGTTTTCGCTATTTTCAGCTAAATGAACTGTTTCCTCATGATTGCCAACAAACACATCCTCAGACTGTTTCTTCAACAATTTTCTACCTCTTGGTTTACCCATCTTACAACTAGTAATAGATATCCACTTCGAGCTCTTTCCAATGTGCAAATAAGGCCCCACTAATCACTCAATGAGTTCTCTTTAACAATGGAACAGTGAAGCTCATCGATTTTTTTATCACCAAAAATTTTTCAAAATACAAAAAAATCGATGAGCTGCTCACCGGTTGAAGAGAGCCGGGACTCGAATGAATCAATGAAATTAATGGGGCTGATCTTTATAAAATGGCATTATATATAATGTAGTGTATACTTTGCAGTGGGATCAATCGTCTTGGTCCCAATTACCAGGTCTGGGTCCCTGTGGTGGAGCCACAGGACCTCCCGCCTTCTTGGCCATGATTATTTGATCCACCGAAAGGACCGTGGTGGCGGCCTCTGTAGCAACGTTGATAGCAAACTTCTTAGTCGCCAGCATGTCGAAGATCCCTTCCTCACGGATATCTTTGACGCCTGTTGAGTTTTCTCCATCAACGTCAATACCCATGCATAAGGATCTTTTCACTGCGTCTTCTGTAGTGTTGGATTCTGAGTGCGCAGCGTATAAGTTTGGAAGCACCTCGTTGACGTCCAAACCTGCGGTTTCAGCCAGTGTGCGTGGCACGACTTCAAATGCCACGGCAAATTGTTTGATGGCCAATTGTAGAAGGCCCGGCGTTCTTTCACCAAACTTGGTGATCCTAGAGACTAGCTCGATCTCGGTAGCACCTGCGCCTGGCAATAACTCTTCACCGCGAGGCTTTAGCATCCCTTTAACAGCGCTGACACCGTCGTCAATGGCTCTCTCAATGTCATCCAAGTTGTTCTGCGTGGCACCTCTCAAGATGATAGTGGAAGTCCTGCTGCTCATGTCTTCCGATTCCTGTTTGAAAACAGTCACTCTGTCTCCACCAATCTCCATTGTCCTGACAGTGTCCACTTCACCAAGTTCTTCCAACGTAGGTGCACCTAATCTTGGCATTGGTGTAGCTCCACAGACTCTACAGATTCTTCTCAGTTCGAATTTGCTAGGAACTTTTAACACTAGGATGCCGTAACGGTTCAAATAGTGCAATGCCAATTCGCCAACACCGGCACCGGCAATTATACATTCAACACCCATATCAGCTATTTCTTTCATCATTGCGTCGATCTGTTTCTCTTCACCTTTAGAAAAATCTAGCATCTCTTCTGCGTTATGAAGCAAGACCGTGCCTTTAGTCTCTGTGTTGGCAATGTCAATTGGGCATGTGAAGACAGCCACTTTGTGTTTCTTGTCAGTTGACAACGACGTGATGTGGCCCTCAGGTTCTCTATTGAAAACCATACCTTTGATCACAGTCGAGTTACTTAGAGAGCCACCCATAATCTTAACAACTCTAATGGAGTCCACATTGAAATATGGTTTGCCACGGATCTTCTCTGCAGGAGGCAAGGCGTACGAGATGGCTTCCGAGACCAATTTACTCAGAAGCTCCTCGGATCCATATTGCTTAGAAGCAATCACAGGCTTAATGGTCTTATAAATGCTGTCCTGGTCGAAAGTTGCGACTTTGTCCACGACCAACCGGTCCAACTCTTCTAAAGTGAAATTCTTGGCCATGTTATAACCTTGGATGATCTCCACGGCAGAAAGACCCATAGCAATCAGTTTTTCGGAAACATTCAGCAACTCCCCAGCTAGCACCATCACCAAATTGGTCCCATCACCTAAATCGATCTTCTGTTGCTCTGTGGCCATCACTAGCACCTTAACAGCCGGATGCACAATATCCAGTTCTCTCAACATCGTAGCGGCATCGTTCGTCACCAGGATCTTCCCCAAATGGTTCACCACAATCTTGTTACGGCCGCAAGGTCCCATCGACGTCAAACACATCTGGTGGATCTCACGAACCGCAGCAATCGACTTCGTAATCTGGCCATCGGCATTGGAATAACTGTTATAACCTTGCTTGAAAAGTCCCGCATTCGGGTTCTGAGGTAACTTCAAAGACATATCGATACAATTAAACAGCTATGAACAACGATTGGACCATAAACTGAACAACCAAGGCCCCGTCAAGGCTTAACAACAAGGTCTCATGATGGAATGGTCAGCTCTCTTTTAAAAGAATTTTCCAGTAAGAGCGTTTACGTGGAAGATGATATACATATATTATAGCTGTCGTGGATGTTAATTGCTGGTCCCAATGGGCAGAGACCGCGTATGTATTGTCTTTCAAGTCATGAAGGTGTCGTGCCAAGGTTGGTTCATTGGTGCAAGCAAACCCCAGGGCGATACGTTGAGTAGTGAGAGCGTTGTTATTGATTTCTGTAGCGGTGGTTCAGTTTACAATCACGCCGATGAAAACCACATCGTAAGCGTTTCGAAGGAGGTGTAGCCCATGACTACTATTCCAAAGGTGACAACGGCAAGGTCAAAGCAGAGCGAAGGGGTCAGACGACCCTGCGAGTAAGCTTTATAATGCAATAATGGAGGATGAATATAGATTAATGGGATGCAGGCCAGAGAGCCGACCAACGACACGAATTTGTCCAAATCATTAGCACCGAGCCATGCTAGCAGTGTGGTTCCTATGACAATCACGGTTCTGAAATAGTTCTTGCGCCATTTCACCTTGGGACTGTGTTTCCCCGAGGCGTCTGCTGGGAAAGTCCAATGTTCCATGATCCTGATCGCAGGGAACAGTTGCAAAGGCGTTGAGAGCATGATTGCCAGCGCGTACAGCAGTTGTACCGTCATTGTGTAGGCGCTATCCTGCGGGAAGTTCAACAGAATGACTGTTTCCACTTTCGAGCCGAACGCACTGTAGCAGAGTAACGCAGAGGATACAAACACCAGTGTGGCGACCAACATGACTCCCGATAACGCTGGTTGGAACATCTCCGGGTGTTTCATAGACTCCTGGATCGGGATTAGAAGGCCAATGCCTTCAAAAGTAAAGATAGCAGTGCCAATGAACAGGGACCAGTTCGATTTATTGAAAAACAACATCGAGTCAGATGCGACCCCGTTACGAATAACATGCAATGTCGGGTAGAAATACACGTATACGAGCCCAATCATTATGAATAAATCTGCGACCAACGCAGTGCCACTTAGCGTCGTGATGTTTCTTGTCAAAGATAGTGGAATGAAGATTGCCGCTTGTAAAATTATGTACACGCCCAGACTATGCTTCACATTGAACAGGTTCGAAACCACAACGTCGATGTTGGTCGCTGTAAAAACGGTATACGCAGCAGCAAACCCAATCTGCGATATGGTAATTGATGACAGGATCATCATTTTCATCTTTGGTCCATACAGAACTCTCCCCATGTCACCATACCCGTCAACACCGACTTTATCCTTGGTATTCACTAGGATAATAAAGCAGTAGAACGAAAGTATGGCACAAAACAGTAAACTAATTACACTAAACCCCCAACCACCGTTGTGGAACGCTTTCGGCAAGAACAGTACACCTGTGCCTACAAAGGATTTCAATAGCAGCAGCACAGCCTTGACTGTGGACGTGTTCCTTTTATGCTTCTTTGTAGGCGTCCTCAGCAGCGGAGTCGCCTCCGTATCGGACTCGAACACAGATGCGTCTTCAAATGGTATCGTTTCGTCCAGTCCTTCTTCCTCCTCTTCATCCTCAGAGTCGGAAAGATCTTCACCAGCAAAATGCCCATATAGTGTCAAAAACTCTATGAAGTTCTTGGTCACAAAACTAGGCAGCGGGTGGTCCTCTTTCCTTTTCCTTCTCCTCTGGATCACGTATGACCTTCTAAACCCACCAGGCGCCCTTATTTCATTGTGAGTCATGGCTATCTGTGGCAAGTCGCGATGGAACTGATCAGCCACTCGCGGCTCCACAGCTGAGTTCACGTCTAGTATATTATTCAAAGTGTTCGAATTCACACTAAGGACAGAGAAACTCATTGACCTTTTCCTCTTGGCAGCATTGGCCAGCGGGCTATTCCCCACGTAACTTCCACCATTCACCGGAAACGTAGACTGTTGATGTGCAGTGGCATTCTTCGGGATCTGCGTCGGCCCACCGTGCTCCAAGTTTGGCAAATTGTCACTGGTCCATTTGTACAAATCCCTCGTGATATCCCCGCCTGGTAACTGCAGATTATTCTCAGAGTCGCCCAAATGACGAGCTACTACATCCACCACCTGAGGGTCTGGGTTAGTGATATCCACAGAGCCGCCTGCTTTCTTCACTGCCGCGCTAGGTTTCAAATTACGAATATCAATGTCTGGATTATTCTTTAAAGCAGCGATCGAACTCGATCTGCGTTGTCTTTGAGACCCCTGGTTGTCAGACCCACTCGAGGCTTCCGGTACCAGCTCTGTCTCTTTCGAAACATTGTTTTTGCTCATTGTTATTGCAATGTTTAATGTGTCCAATAGTCAGCAAACCTTCTATCCCAAACTTTCAATTCTTAAAAACTTCCCAAACAACAGGTCTAATACGCACGTATATAGTATCAAATTAAAGCTTATCGCGCGCTGCATCCAACAGTATCTACCACAGGTCCTATATGTACAACAAAAGACCAACGAAAGCTCAATATAGACTTTGTAACTGAGCCCTTCAACGGGTTTTTCAGTTTAAAGGAAATCTTTTAAAGCAACCGATTTTTTATAGAAATTTTGTATCACACACACACTTGTTTGATAGAATCTCACCATAACGGACCAACCTGCTGCTCTAAGGACTTTGCAAGTACGAAATCTGTCGGCAAAGTAGTGTGATTTAGGTATACCCCAGTTGGCTAGAGCTCTTTAGCGTTATTTAAGCTGCAACCAAAGGAAAATGTCCAGTTTAGAAGACTTGATCCCTACGGTCAATAAGTTGCAGGATGTCATGTACGTGTCAGGGATTGACACGTTGGATCTACCGGTGCTAGCTGTTGTCGGGTCACAATCTTCGGGGAAATCGTCAATCCTGGAGACGTTGGTGGGTAAAGATTTTCTGCCTCGAGGTACGGGGATCGTCACTAGGAGGCCTTTAGTGTTGCAACTGTATAACATTAAGCCCGGTGATGAGGCCGCAGACGGTTCTGCGGAGGAATGGGGGGAGTTTTTGCACAAGCCAGACAAGAAATACACGGATTTCAATGCCATCAGGAAAGAGATCGAGAACGAAACTGCGCGAATTGCAGGGGAGAATAAAGGTATCAGCAAGATACCAATTAACCTGAAGATTTATTCTCCTCATGTGCTGAACTTGACTCTCGTAGATTTACCGGGGATCACGAAGGTTCCTATCGGAGAACAACCCCACGATATTGAGAAGCAGATCAAAAATCTGATCCTGGATTATGTCGCTACACCTAATTGTATCATCCTTGCCGTCTCGCCTGCAAATCAAGATCTCGTTAATTCTGAATCGTTAAAGTTGGCCAAAGAAGTGGACCCTGAGGGGAAGAGGACCATCGGGGTCCTCACCAAGCTTGATCTTATGGATCCCGGTACTAACGCGTTGGACATCTTGACTGGGAAAGTATACCCTTTGCAACTTGGATTTGTCGCTGTCGTGAACCGGTCGCAACAAGATATTCAAAACAATATCCCTGTTAAAGAGGCCCTGGATAACGAGGAAACATACTTCAAAAGACACCCCGTCTATAGAAGTATTGCTAGCAGATGCGGCACGAGATATTTAGCCAAATTGTTGAACAAGACTCTAATGAATCACATCAGAGACAAGTTACCGGATATAAAGACGAAACTAAATGCATTGATTACACAGACCGAAAAGGAGCTGGCTTCCTATGGGGATTCAAGCTTGTATAATAAAGAGAACAAAGCTGGGTTAATCTTACAATTGATGAACACTTTTGCGAAAAACTTTATCTCGTCCATTGACGGTGACTCCCTAGATATCAACACAAAGGAACTTTGTGGCGGTGCTAGAATATACTTCATCTACCATAACATTTTTGGGAAGGCGTTGCAATCAATTGATCCAACGACTAACTTAACCACTTCGGATATAAGAACCGCTATTAGAAACTCTACGGGACCCAGGGCCACTTTGTTTGTCCCAGAGTTGGCGTTTGATTTGTTAGTGAAACCTCAGATTAAATTGTTGCTAGAGCCTTCCCAACACTGTGTCGAATTAGTCTTTGAAGAGTTAATGAAAATATGTCACAGTTCAGGGACTTCTGGATTGGCTAGATACCCAAACTTGAAAAATACGCTCATTGATGTCGTTAGTGACTTATTAAGAGAAAGACTTGGCCCCACACATTCGTACGTAGAAAGCCTTATTGATATCCATAGGGCCTATATTAATACAAACCATCCGAAGTTTTTGAGCGCTACCGCTGTCATGGCTGATATTGCTACTGTGAAGGAAAAATCTAAAGAAATACAGAAAAGACAATTCTTATTGAAGGAAGAAGCTGCCGACTCTGCAGTTAAGACTAGCGACACGATCAGCAATGTCTCTAACCACAGCAAGAATGTTAATGACATGCAGCAGAATTTTTTTGCTAGAAATGAAAGTGTAGAGAAGACTTTAAATGACTCCAACGTGTCACCAAACTCTCGTTCCGACTCCAATGTCCCTGATAAAGACTCCTTCCTTAACTATTTCTTTGGCAAAGAGAAGGGCGAAACTCAAGGAAATGCAGCTTTTAGCAAAAATAATGACCCTTCAGACCTAGCTATCTTGCGTGACCTAAATATCGACAGTTTTGATGAAGAAGATGATGAGTACTCTGCTTTATCAGAGAGGGAGAAGTTAGAATGCGAACTGATAAGAAGATTAATAATTTCTTACTTTGATATTGTACGTGAAATGATTCAGGATCAGGTCCCCAAAGCCATCATGTGCCTTTTGGTCAACTATTGTAAAGAAGCTGTTCACAATAGATTGGTTACAGAGCTTTACAAGGATTCTATGGTCGATGGGCTGCTTCAAGAAGATGAAACTTTGGCTCAAGAAAGAATCACATGTGAACAACTATTGCTAACATACAAAAAATCCTCATCACTTGTAAATAACATTCTTTAATGGAACTAGGGATTTTGATATAAAAACTCATTTGTAGTTTCAGGATATATACTACTATTAATATTATTATTTATTCGCAAACTTGATATATACAAAGTGCAGTACTTATTCTACTGTACTATATTACAGCAACCTTGGATGGAAATATATTCGCAGTCTACGTATTTATGCAAACAAGTAAACTGATGAATGGGGGAAGATCAATATAATACAAATTCACATTTATTACAAATAATTGGCACAGATATCCATCTCGGTTATTTTTTAGCAACATCCATGGGGAGTCTCGTAGAGCTTACAGAGTAGCCTGCCTCTATATTGTTCTGCACAGAAGCTGTGCCCATAGCTCCAGAATCGCCAGCTAACGGGGGCACAGGATTTTCACTGACATACATTCCCCGGTTCATACTGGATGGAGAATGTAATAACGGTTGCCGGACTTCATCATTTTCCATATCATCACTATCCCTAGAGGATTTTGTTTTGTAACCGCTGATTCTGACAATGACTAGGCAACAAAGCAGTGACATCATAAAAATAGACCCAAGTAAAATTCCAATCCCAATGGCAGCGAACGGCAGTGTCAGATGGTATTTTTCCTTTTCAATCCACGAAAGAGATAACGGTTTATCAACCAGAAAGACACACGCATTGGGTGAATAGCTTGTACAACCTTTCTTCAGTACTCGTACTTCGTGGGTTTGTCCATTCTTTAAATGTAAATACGAAGTATCCTTTGCTACTAGATGACAGGATAAACTTTCCCCTAGTTCGGTCTCGATTGCTCCATCACACTTTAATAAGTTTTCAGTCGAATTCCCTGGAATTATATGTAGCTTCAAGAAGTCTCTTAGCTTTTTGTAAGATAAATCTATATCTTCAAAGTCCAGGGAAGAAGTTGTGGGAACAATAATTGAGAATTCAGCATCCTTTGTAAAGACAGGCAAGATATCTTCAAATTTATCCAGAAAATCAATGAATTTATCATTTTTAGCTGTTCTTAGTAAATCCTTTAAGGTTATTGTTAATTCTTTGGGGAAAGCAAGTTCTTTTATCGGATGTACTACACCCTGGTTGAAAAGTATATCAGAGTTTTTTTCCAGTTCAAAGCTTTTAGTTAAGGAGTCTAATTCAACAGTTATGGTTCCATTGTCAAAGTTTTTGGTAGTAAGATTCATCTTTTCATCCTTTAAGTTTTTCACTACCATCGATCGATTACCTGAATCTGAATAATAAAGGTCATTCAATATCATATCTTTGAAAAGAGTATTAGCAGCCTTTGGCTCGTTTCTGAAAAGCTCATAGTTCAATTCAAAGGGCGACCATGAGTCAAAACAAGGTAGGAAAACGGTATAACCTTCTCTGTTTGGCGATAAATCTAGTAAGTTGTGCGCTTTCAATAACGATATGGATTTGGAACAATGGTCCATGGTGGGAAGAGAAGACAGCAAGTCTCCCGGCAGAGTGATGTCTTCTTCAATTGTGTATATTAATGTCTTCCCAATAGTATAAGGTTTCATATTCAGTATTTTGTATTTATCATTAATGAAGAACCCGTCATTCTTTTTGTTAATTTTCATTCTTTGACAGTTCCCACCTAGCTGTTTATTCGAAGAGCAAAAAGATGAGTCGTACAGTTTCGTTTCCGTTTCATCCTCATTTATTGAATCAAAATCATCTTCTAACCAAATGTGCTCTTCAATAAAATGGTATAGTAAGTTTGACTTGGTGAAACCGACTTCATCATCCTGTGCAGGGTCAGGGACAAATATGGTCATGTTGTGTTTCGAATTAATAAAATGCTGGAGGTTTCTAAAGTAGATTTCACGTACAAACCCTGAACAATTCAGCCCATGAAGATATTTCTCGGCGTCAAACTTTACCCCACGAGAGACAAGATCTAATTCATCAAAGAAATGAGCCAACCCAAAATTGTAAATTCTATTGCTTGAAACAGCTTCAAATTCTGAATTTATAGTAAAATGAGAACCGTTCTCATCGCTTGAAATTTGTAAAATATCGTTGTTCCAATTGCTAACTGATTTTTCATGGGGTATGGTTCCTCCATGTATACCATCAATTAGTAAGTTTTGAAATATTTTTTTCAAATCATTGTACCATCTGTATCTACTTACCTTTGGCATGGCTGGAAGCCTACTGTATGAATCCAACAAATATTGCAATTCCACATGGTTAAAACTGTTCATTAAAACGTTGTTATGCGGGACCAATAAGGTAGTATCAATAGAAGCAAATCGACTCTCATATGTGTTGGAGATAATCTTTGCGATGAACGAGTAACTTTGAGTGATAAAAGTGTCATTCCCTAACAGAAATCTGTGAATCTCCTCATAGTCCCTTAAGACGTCTGAGATTCCATGTAAGACAGCTTCTTGGTTATTCGGTATTAAATCCACCTCGACAAGGGGTACGTCATTGACGTTGAATGTATCTTTTGAAGATTCTTGCAAAACAAATGGATATTTCACGTCCCTAGCAACCACTAACGTTTGGTTTGCAAAATCTTTTGTGGACAACTTATTGAAATGGATCAAATAATTCTCTATATCGAAGTTCAACTCCTCGGGTTCAACAGTGAATGCAGAGTTCACTGGTGCAAATAATGTGAAATTGGATAGTTCATTTAAATACGGAACGTACCCATTCCTTTGCACTAGTCGTAGAAATGTAGAAAACTCAACATTATCAGACAATAAATCGATGACTGTAGTAAATCGGTTAGTCTTGGCATTCGTTCCACAAGCCAGCGAGGCGATCAGAAATAGATACAAGTAAAAGGAAATCTTCTTCGTTATAAGAGGTAGACCCATTTAGCGATTAAGATTACCAGTTAGAATGCAGTGTAATATAAAATAGTCTCTTCAATGGTTTATTGATGAATAACTGTACTTGAGGGTTTGTGAACATGCAAAAACGAAATAGCCAATGTACACGCAGGAGCAAATAAATGAGCCAGCAAATTAGTGAGCTACGTAACAATATTTCGATTAAGAAGTAACTGGAACTAGCTTTTATACCTAATCGACGCTAGTTTTGAACTTTCCTTCCGATTGTAAACTAAAAAGGGTATTGGTACTTTTGATGCTAAACTGCCAGGAAATCTTCCAGGAGACAGTATATCCTACTAGCAAACGTTGCTATAACAGTGATAGAGGCCTTTCAAGCTCTAACTATTGCCATACACTGGTACTTGCCACGCAGCATTCAAAAGGCTAGTCATAGTTACTTCTGTTGGTGATAGCAGAAACTAAAAAATAAATACTGCGATAAAGCCCAGGATGACTTACTAGCAAGAAAATGCGAAGAGATAGAGGTTGCGAAGAGAGGTGGCAAGCTCAAAGTCTAACAGTTGCTCAATAAAGCTTCCACCATGCTTACTAGTAGTTAATAATGTCTTGTATCAACATTGTTTCTTGGTAGAAATGTAGTTTAAGCTGTCGTCTATTGAGTTATAAAAGAAGTCACATTGATTTTAATTATCTTATAATGCCGTGTAATATTGTACTATATGTGTGCATAGGAACGTGCATGCATGTTGCTCAGTTATATTGCATGTACCGTGACGTTGAGCTGAACTTCTTGTAACCGTTGATGACTTTATCTACAGCTTTCAAGAAGTCCTTCTCTGTCGCTACTTTCCTTCTGGATCTGATGGCAAACATGCCGGCCTCTGTACACACGGATCTTAGTTCTGCGCCAGTGGAGTTGGGGCACAGTCTCGATATCAACTCCCATCTAATACCTCTTTCGACACTCATCGATTTCGAGTGGATTCTAAAGATATTAGCACGGCCTTCTAGGTCCGGCAGCGAGAACTCCACTTTACGATCTATTCTTCCTGGTCTCAGCAAAGCAGGATCTAATGTATTTGGTCTATTTGTAGCAAACATCACTTTGATGTTCCCACGAGGGTCAAACCCATCCAACTGGGTGATCAACTCCAACATTGTTCTTTGCACTTCGTTATCACCACCCGCCCCGTCGTCAAAACGAGCTCCCCCGACGGCATCGATCTCATCAAAGAATATAATACAGGCTTTCTTCGTTCTAGCCATTTCGAATAGTTCTCTTACCATACGAGCACCTTCACCGACGTATTTCTGCACCAGTTCCGAACCGATGACACGGATAAAAGTGGCATCGGTTCTGTTAGCCACAGCACGCGCACATAGTGTCTTACCGGTCCCCGGTGGACCATACAACAGGATCCCCTTGGGAGGATCGATCCCTAATGTGGCAAACCTCTCTGGTGATAGTAAAGGCAACTCCACAACTTCTCTCAATTTCTCGATCTGTTCTTTACACCCACCGACATCACTATAAGTAACATCTGGTTTTTCTTCCACAGTCATCATGGTCACCGTTGGGTCGATCCTGGGAGGTAAAGGTAACTCAATGTGGTACTTCGATCTATCGACACCCACTCTCATACCTTCCTCGATATCAGTGGGAGAGACACGCTCACCCAATCCAACGACAAATTTAGCAATCTGCTTCAAATTGATCACATATTTGGCGTCTTCGTCGTCATCAGCCGTAGCAGTTTCCCCAGGCGAATTGTTACCTGCTGCGTCCGTATTTACATCGCCATCGGCGTCACCGTCACCTTTGATAATCTTGGTACAACGAGCCACCTGCAAGGGATGCTCATCACTGAGTCTCTGTCTATCACCCATGATGTCCCACAAGTGAGATGGGGCCAAACCAGTGTCACTCTCTTTCACACCTGCCTTCTCTTTGATCCGTTGCTCTATATTTTTCAAGTCAGCTTCCATGTCCTTCAGTTTCTTAGCATAAGGAGCCGCCCCGTACGTCTTTAACACCTGGATATCTCCCTCGGTTAAAGGTGTGATTTTCTCCTCCTTTTTCTTATCCTCCCCTTCTGGCTCCACTGGAGCCGTGTACTTTTCCCAGTCCTCCTTTGGCGGCATCTCAATAGTCTGTATTTGCTAACCGGAATCCGCAATGGCTTACTCTCCCAACGCAGACAGTCCGGTTCTCTCTTATAAGGTGGCAAATTGTGGTTACATTGCTTTCAACTTAAATATTTATATATTCGCCCTCATTAAAAAAACATTGAGGCACGGCCACGTGAGCTGGGGCTCGCACGGCCAGTTCCTTGGGAATACCAGTTGGGCACTAATGTACACGTTATTTAAGCTATATAAGCCCTTGGATTGCACCTTGGGAGGGGCCAGAGTGCGCGACTAATTATTTGGGAAGAGTTTGCAATTTGTTTTCCAGTTCCGTGGAGTTGTCGTCCATGGCTTTCAGCGCGTCCAGATGAGCGTTTAACAGTTTTACCAGCTGGATATTCTCATCGTGATTCTGTAAGTTTATATTTGTAGACTTGTTGAAGGTGTTGCTCACTTCGTTCACTTCTTTGATCAAAGAGGACAGGTTCATGGAAAGTGATGTCAAATTGTCGTCCAATAGTTCCGCTGTCTGGTACGCTTGCAGTCTTTTCTGGTCTGTGTTAGTTGACGAGTTGCTGTTAGAGTTTAATGGCGCGACGTCTCCCAACAAGCTCTCGGCCTTCCTTTCGTAGTTGTTCAAAAAAGTTTCTAATTCCTCCTGCTGACGTTCGATATAATGTAACGATTGGTCCACCTTATGTTGCGTTTGTTCAGCAACCAACATCTCAGAGTACAGTTCGTCCAGTTGCTCGCCACCTTCGACAAGGATTTGATCCCAGTCGTTGATCCTCTTGGAGTACTCGTCAAAGTGCGTGGCTGACATCGTCAATTGGTTTGTCCATTTTGTGACTAGATCGTCCAATGTCTTGTTATCCAAGGATACCGGTTTCAATTCTACTTCCTTAGGGTTTAACTGTTTGGAAGTATCCGTTGTGGCACTAGTTGTTGTGGTTGTGTTAGGTTTCTCGTCTTTCTTGGCGCCAAATGACAGACCGGAAGTGGCTCCTTCAGTTTTTGTAGCTTCGTCTTTCTTGGCACCGAATGACAAGGTTGGTGCTGTAGCTGCACTTTCGTCCTTCTTAGCTCCGAATGATAAAGCTGGTTTTGTGCTTGAAGTTTCATCCTTCTTAGCACCAAATGATAATTTCGGAGCATCCTTTGCACTCTCATTTGTCTTAGCTCCAAAAGAAAGTGCTGGTGTAGTCTTAGCAGTCTCATCTTTCTTAGCACCGAAGGATAACGTTGGTGTAGTGCTTGCTGAGGCAGTATCGTCTTTCTTAGCTCCGAATGATAACGTTGGTTTAGCACCTGATGTGGCAGCATCATCTTTCTTAGCTCCAAAGGATAGCGTTGGCGCTGTGCTTGCACCTTCCTCCTTCTTAGCTCCAAAGGACAAAGTTGGTGCTGTGCTTGCACCTTCTTCTTTCTTAGCTCCAAAGGACAACGATGGCTTAGCACCTGATGTGGCAGCATCATCTTTCTTAGCTCCAAAGGACAGCGTTGGCGCTGTGCTTGCACCTTCCTCCTTCTTAGCTCCAAAGGACAAAGTTGGTGCTGTGCTTGCACCTTCTTCCTTCTTAGCGCCAAACGACAAAGACCCTGCAGTAGCAGGAGCTGACTCATCTTTCTTCATGCCAAAGCTGAAAGAAGGTTTACTGGCGTCATCTTTAGCAGCATCGGTAGTTTGGCTACCAAACGAGAAAGCAGGCTTGCTTGCAGTGGTTTCGTCCTTCTTTTCATTCATAGTGAAGGATGGCACTGCTTTACTCGTTGCGTCATCTTTCTTAGTATTTAGACTGAATTGAGGAGTACTTGGTGCAGACGTGTCACTCTTGAGAGCACCGAATTTGAAAGCAGGACTAGCTCCTGTAGAAGCGTTTGTGCCCTCTGGTTTAGCACCGAATAACGGCGTGCTGGCCTTATTGTCATTGGAAGTGGCTGAACCAGTAGAACCAAAAAGTGGAGCGGCAGGTTTGTCGTTCGATGTAGTAGTGGCAGCACCAAATAAGGAAGGTTTGCTGGCATCTGTCCCCGACGAAAGTTGAGATCCAAACGGCTTGGCACCACCTGCCGAATCGGTACCTGCATTGTTAGTATTGAAAATTGACCCCGGTTGAGATGCACTTTGTCCAGCGCTCGCACCAGGTAAAGAGAACATAGAAGCTGGTTTGTCTGTCTGATTGTTGGACGCAGCAGCACCAAAATTCAAAGAAGACCCCAGAGAGCCGGAGTTCCCCGTACCAAATGTTGGAGCAGTAGTCTGCTTTGTAGCTCCAAACGTGTTGGCCGCTCCGCTTGGGTTAGTTGCTGTGTTGGAAGCTCCAAACGATGGAGTCGTAGAAGTCTTATTACCAAAAAGGCTACCAGAGGCAGAACTGTTCAAATTGGAACCAAACCCCGGTACTCCAGTAGAATTACCGCTTGCAGCATTAGTCGAACCACCAAATATGGAGCCCGCACCAGTGCTTGAATTGTTGGCATTATTGCTAAAATTGAATGTACTTTGAGTCGCAGCGGGATTAGGGTTAGCGGTGCCAGTAGTAGAAGCACCAAATGCTTGGGAACCAAATGCTCCTGTAGCTCCTGCATTGGTAGTGGGTTGGTTCCCAGTATTATTTGCAGCGGTATTTCCAAAACCAAAGGTGCTTTGTCCCGGGGTTTGACCCGAGTTTTGGGCCGAGTTTCCAAACGCAAACGGACTTCCTTTATTTGCCCCAGCATTATTAAATGCAGAGGCACCAAATGCCGACCCATTGCCTGACATATTAAAGCTCACTAGAAAATATTAGCGATTGTTAGTAATCAGTCTTAACTGTCACGCCAGTTCATCGAGAGATAAAAAGGCTGAAAAAGCCTTCAAGAATGGCTGGAAAAAGTCCACACAACGAAAGACATACTTTTCAAATAGCTCTGAGCTCACTATCACTTCCTCTGATGGTTCAAGTGTGGTACACAATCTCTGCAATAAGTACCACTGTGTGATCCCACTAACACTAATGGTATTTATCTTTAATTTTTCATTATTTCGCTTCACGGGAAGGCGACTGGATCTGGTCACGTGTAGCATTCCAGTTCCAAATGCGAGGGACAACGTCCGGGGACAAGGCCAACTAATAGCCTGTTGTACCTTGTTTGCGTGTTCAGTAAGTGCAGTTACAGTGCCTTATATGTGTCATTATGTTTCGATTCATTATTTGTATATATGTACAAAGGTTAGTGTTCATAACTGGAAAAAACAATCCCATCTCTTCAACCGTCATTCTTCTTTAGTATCCTCTCTAGGTTATCTAGAACTTGGTCGTATGCGGCATCGATTGCTTCTTCTTCTTTGTCGTCAATGTATTGTGTTACTTTGTCAGGGTCACTTGGAAATTTTTCAGTGGGGTTTTTGTTGTCCTCTGTCTCGGTAGAGGAGCCTAGAGAAGCCGTCGGTGTGTCACTCTCTCGTTGTGACAGGGTGTTGTTACTGGACATCTTCGAGTCTGTGTTCACATCTTTTTTGAATAACTCATGAAGATGGTAACCTTGCTTGTGCAGTTCGTCTATGACTGCAATTATTGTCCGTACATCATTTTTCAATAAGAGTTCTTTGATTTCATCGCTGTTCAATGATTTGGCTGCGGCTGCCAACGCCTCTTTATCAATAAGCGGCTTATCCGGCATATGTGGTCCAGTTGAATTATTCAAGTTGTTAGATATTGATGGAGAGATTAATATGCCCGGTTTGCTTTCACGGAATTCAACAGTGTCCTCGGCGTTGTCGTTATGTTTCTCCACTTGGGCTGACCCAAATGGCAGTAAAGCTGAATGACCCGATTTACCAAATCCAGAAGTAAACTCCACTGGAAGCCGTACTGGGGCCGATATGGATGTGTTTCCACCGCTGACAATGTCCGAAGGCCCATCAACCGTGGGGTTGCCTTGTTGGAAGTTGTAATGCACGTGCTTCTTTTTCAATAATCGGATCCCCTTCTCTAAACTAGTGTCAATTAAGCAAAGCCTGATCAGGGCCTCTTTCCCCTCTACGCTAAGGGCACCGCTGACTCTTAGATCAAATAGGTCTTGGATAACCTTCTTGATCTTACTCCTTGCAATGCTAGCTTTCTCAAAGAACTGCTCCACCATTCTTGAATACTCCTCTTTGTTAGTAGAGTTGTTATCGATGGTTAATAAAGCCACTAGCTCATCTTGTAAGTTATAAAACTGGTCTGAGCCCTTTTGTGTCGATTTCCCGCGCATTAGTTGTGTACATGGCCCTTGAGCTGCTTGAGCAGTTTCATTGACCGTGATTAAGGCATTTTTAACATTTCTTAAGGTATAAATCGATATCCTTTCTTTGATGTTATCTGGGACATAAACATAGTCGATATCTAAGGTGATAAGCATCGAACTCTTCTTAGCAGCCCTTGCTAAAGCTTTTGAAGATGCCAAATCAAGTTCAGTACCTAACATAGAAAGATGAGAAAGCCTTGGGCACATTGGTATCGCCTCCGCTAATGTTACTACATCTGTAGAAGACAAATTGTTATTATCGATGTGAAACCTCACTAGGTTAACAAACACGGGCAAGCAATCGATTAACGTTTTCATACCATATGGGAAAATCTTGGGGTTATTCGACAAATCCAAAAACTTCAAATTCTCGGAGTAACACATGACGCTCAGTAATTTTAGGAACGCATTATCCTCACTGGTCTCATTTGGTTTAACCTCTAGATTAGTGCTGTTCAGGGAAATGTATTTGAATTCATTCTTTCTACCTTGACTATGGATCTTATTGAAAATAGCATCATAGAATGGTTGCAATTTTCCCGTCAAGTCATTAAATCCAATATCAAGTCCAGTGACCTTGGACTCCACTATCCAATTCGCTAGAATGGCAGTTTGCTCTTTGCTTAATTCGTTATATGCCAATCCCAGCCTGGCAGTATTGGTACAGCCAACTTCGATCATCGTTTTGAATTGGGCCAAAGACATCTTAGCACCATTTAGAATTATTTCTTCCAGCCCTCCGCTAAACGCTAAAGCAGCCGAGAGTAGGCTCCAGTTTGCATCTGATCTATTTTCTAAATTACTTTCCATTCTCTTTACAGTACTTTTAAGAGATGACTTAGAAGGTTTCTGTACATTCGTCTTGATATAAGGAACCATTGTTAAATCCAATGCCGTTAACGATTTGGACTTGCACACAAACTGAGCTAATAGCTTCCAACCTTCTGCATCTATCGGAGTATTCCTTAGAGATAGTTTTTCAAAATTGGGTTTATTCGCAACAGAACTTAATATGATTTTAAACATATCTATGCTTAGATGAACGCTATCCAAAGAAAGACAAAGCACCGGTGCAATGCTTATGAAGTCACTAAAAGACCATACCTCCACCATGGAAGGTCTGGGATTTCTTAACTGTAATAACGGAATTGGATCCGTGGAGCCCGCTTTCAATTGTTTCAAAGTGGCTGGGATAGGTAAGATCTCACGTAGATGACAGCAACGCGTATAGACTACGTCATGACTTAATTTGATATTTGGTGGCGGTAAAATCTCATCATCTTCATCTTGGAAAAACTCATTATCAGTATTTTCAGATAGTAAAGAGGATAATGAGTTCGATGAGGAGATTGTTACGTTAGATGACCGTCTACTAACCATAGGCTTATCAATGGTTAGATTCGAAGCTGTTTTGGAAACGTTAACTTCTTCCTCAGTGTTTGTTGGTACTTTTATCAACTCGTTTGGTGTCTCCTTCCCTCTCGCCTCTGCAGCCGCCTCTGCAGCTGCTAGCTTTGCCGTTCTCACATACTCAGTTTCATCCTCAGTGTTATCTGTTTGTACACTTGTTGGTAATTTCCCCTCTTTCTTCTTAACGTCAATAGTATTCTCTGAATTCAAATCACATAATAGCCTTAGTTGACCAGATCCTCCCACAACTATCCCTGAACTGGTTTCCTTTAAGATCCTTCTCTTTTCCTGGGGTGACAACCTATGAATTACAACTGATCCATTAGGTTTCACCTCCACTTCTCCCTTTCTCGGGTTCTTACTGCAGATCTGTTGTGGTGGGTCATTAAAGTATGTATTCGTGGCAAAAGTGACATGTTTTAAAGGCTTGACATCTTCCAGCCCTGGGACTGTTACCGCTTTTGCTGGGTCGTAATGTCCACTTGATATCGAAGATTGGGAAGATACTGCTATCCCATCCGATGAATCCACAGAATACGTGGAGGGAGTTGGACCATATGATGTGACTCTCTTCAAAAAAGCGCCGAATCTGTTTGAATTTGTAACCTGGTTCCCCCATGAATCCAGATCATCATTTGTCATATCTTGCTTTTCATCCGTAGTGGCAAGACTCTTATTCTTAAACGCAGAAGGCAGTGGTGATTTCCGTGGAAGGAACGGTAGCGGCCTCCCGATGGCGTCCAATTTCCTCTCCTCGTTGCGACCCTCGTGGATGGCTTCATCTATTGACATTGGTGGGGCTTGTGGTTTCGGGACCTGCCGTTTAAACGCAGATAGAGGCTTATTATGAGATTTATAGTATCGTAAGAACTCTTCCAGTTTCTTCTCCTGTGAATCGGAACCGAGAGTGTGCTCCGTTTGTATTGAGTTTGCGGAATTGTTAGAATCTGAGCGAGGCTCTGCAGGTTTCTGATGTGTCTTGGTAGGTGACTTCGGAATCGGATCTTGCCTCACTTCTGGTCTATTAATCTCGGAGGACACTGACTTCCTTCGAGTGAACAGTCCTTTGAAAAACCCTACTTTCTTACGTGGTGTTTCTTCAACGTGTGCCGGTGTCTCTGGAGTCGTCAGGGATTTAACTTTCCTAAGAGGCACTCCGACGTTTGTATTCTCAGTGGGAGTCGTCGAAGGTAGACGATCCCGGGACATTACCGGTGCTGTGGCCTCGTCATGCGAATACGACCTGTGGTGGTGCAGCTCTGTAAACGCTTTCTTACTGACACTTTTCGACCGAATTAGCCAGTCAACATCTAAGGCCGCTACTGATGGGGCTGCCTCAGGGTGGTCGCCATACGTAGCATGTGCCATTGTATAATGTATTTGATGCTCGGTTAGAGACCCTTGTTATCGTTGGCCCTCTCTCGAGAAAAGTGTATATAAGCTTGTTCGCTCGCTCCCTCATTTAATATCACCGTCTTAAAAAGAAGTTAGATTTTATATAGGACGTTCAGCGTCGCATATTAAGGTAAGGTCGACCTAGCTCTTTTACGGTAGAACGAGCAATGGACGAACCTCTTGCTGACGTGGTGAAGCAGTACCCTGACAGAGACACTCTTATATTCGAGGGGATCTGGCAAGGCGGGTTGTACCGCCAAGGCCGGCTTCCGCCTGCGGTGCGCCGCTGGGTATGGCGCACGTTGGTACTTCATTCCGAGTCCCCATCGCATGCTGTGGACGATGTCACAACCTTAGCGCCTGTACCAGAGGACGTCGAAGACTGTACCACTGCAAACACAACCACTAACGCACGGGGGCGGTTACAAAGACACACGTTGGTCCGGTCCCTGACAGCGCAACGGACCCAAACGCACCCACTGGACCTGGAGACCGGATCGGCGCAGGCAGGCCAGGCAGGCCAGGCAGGGTCTCTGGGGGACAAAGGAATGGACCTTCGGGATACATTGGAGTTGGTGGACCTGGACTTGTCGCGACTAGTGTTGGATCCATTGTTCTCCCAACCGGCCGTGCAGCTAGAGTTGCGATGCGTCCTATACAATTACCTGTTAGAGTACGATCCACAAAGACTGCGGGACCGCAACGGGCTTTTCCATTACCGCCAAGGGTACCATGAGCTCCTAGCTGTGGTGTACTGGCAGTTCCACGACAGTCCCGTGCCCTTGCGGAACGTTCTGGTGACGTATACAAAACTGCTGGGGCCGCTGACGTTCTGTTACGACGAGGGCCGGCTCTTATCGTGGGAACGGGACCAGTTTGCGCCTTTGTTGCAAATAACGTGCCCGCGCGTTTACACAGTGCTGTATCGAGACACGCACGGCAGCAAAGGCGGCAGCAGTAGAAATACAGTGTGGCTTGTACGATGGACACGGCTGTTGCTGCTGCGTGAGCTCCCGTTGGACCTTGTTCTTGTTGTGTGGGACTTTGTACTGACGTTCAAGTACCCTTTAGAGCGGATGTGCGCAGCGGTTATAGTGCTGTTGCTCAAGGAATTGTCACCGAGGTTGTATGCCGTGCAGGCGGACCACGACGATGTCATCGAATTGTTGTTGCACACCCGCACGAAGGACATGTGGGCGTCACTAGATATTGTCGAGCTATGTCGGCACGCGGGAGATCTGTGCAGCGTTTCGCTGGGTCGGAAGGAGCAGGATGTGCGAAGCGTTATAGACCCTGAGCGGCTGCGTGCCGAGCGGCGGCTGAGAGATAGGGTTAAGCGGGCATTAAATAAATAAGTGTGAGATAATCGTATACATAAATAAGAGAGACGCTAACGGCAGTGCAATCAGTACGAACGGACTGCGGGTGGCACACTGGCACACTCCTCAGGGTCTAACGTTTCGTAGATGACACGTCTGTACTTCAATGTCACGGGGTCCTCCAATTTCTGGTGCCATGACAATGTGTGTTTCATCCACTTCTCGTCGTCACGCACAGGGAAATCCTCTCTTGCATGAGCCCCACGAGACTCCTTTCTAGCTGCAGCCGAGACTGCGGTCTGTTTAGCGCACGTGAGCAAGTTCTGCAACTCCAACGTCTCTACCAAGTCCGAGTTCCAAATCATCGAACGGTCTGTGGTGGCCACGTCTGCAAAGGAGTCAGCGACGGCGGTCACGTTGGCGACACCTTCGTCCAAGGTCTCCTGAGTACGGAACACGGAGACGTCCTTCTGCATGGCTTTCTTCATCTTCAAACGGATCTCCGCGGTAGGACGTGACCCGTGCGCGTTCCGTACGCGGTCCAAGTTGGCAATGGACTCTTTCCCGATATCGCGGGGTACAGGTTTGTGTGGCAACCCTGGTTGCAACGAGTCGCTCACCGTGTGTGCCACAGCACGGCCAAACACCACCAGGTCTAGCAGCGAGTTGGCACCCAGACGGTTAGCACCATGCACAGAAACACATGCGGCTTCACCACACGCCATTAACCCGGGGATGACTTTATCCTCACCCGTGGACTCGTCTACGGTAATACACTCGCCGGTCCATTTGGTAGGGATCCCGCCCATGTTGTAATGGACCGTGGGGATGATGGGGATAGGGTCACGCGTAACGTCGACGCCGGCGAAAATAGCCGCCGTCTCCGAAATACCTGGCAACCGCTCCTTCAACACCTCGCGCGGCAGGTGGGACAGCTGCAAGAACATGTGATCCTTTTCCTTACCGACACCACGGCCGGCACGGATTTCCATCGTGATGGCACGCGAGACCACGTCACGCGAGGCCAAATCCTTCGCCGTTGGAGCGTACCGCTCCATGAACCGCTCACCTTCGGAGTTCAGCAAGTATCCACCTTCACCACGTGCACCCTCGGTGATCAGACACCCGGAGCCGTATATCCCCGAAGGGTGGAACTGTACGAATTCAAGATCCTGTAAGGGGAATCCAGCCCTGGCAACCATCGCGTTCCCGTCACCGGTACACGTATGTGCCGACGTGCATGAGAAGTAGGCACGCCCGTACCCACCAGTGGCGATCACGGTCCTATGTGCACGGAACCTGTGGATCGTACCGTCCTCCTGGTTGTAAGCAATGACACCAACGACCTCGCCGTTATGTGTCAGCAAGTCCATGGCAAAAAATTCGATAAAGAAGTTACAATCGTGGTTCAACGCCTGCCCGTACAGCGTGTGCAACATGGCGTGCCCTGTCCTATCTGCCACTGCACACGTCCTGTATGCCTGGCCACCTTTCCCAAACTCCTTGGATTGCCCACCAAACGCTCTCTGGTAAATCCGCCCTTCCTCGTTCCTCGAAAAGGGCATCCCAAAATGCTCTAACTCCACAATCGCCTTGGGCGCTTCACGCGTCATGTAATGGATCGAATCCTGGTCACCTAACCAGTCCGATCCCTTCACTGTGTCGTACATGTGCCACTTCCAGTTGTCCGGATGCATGTTCCCCAAAGCGGCATTGATCCCACCTTGCGCGGCTACAGTGTGCGACCTCGTGGGGAACAGTTTAGACAAACACGCCGTCTTGTAACCAGCCTCCGCTAGCCCGAACGCGGCTCTTAGCCCCGCACCACCGGCTCCGACGACGACACAGTCGTACTCGTGGTCCACAACACGGTAGTCGCCGCCAAACGGCTTACCCTCGGTGGCCATACATCTCCGCCATCCCAATTGCACGGGTTTCTTAATACATCTCTTTGCAACAAACATTGTCACCACTACATGCACTGGTTGTTCTCGAGCCTTCTTTCGCAGACGGTTACTGAGTCCAAAGAGCTTCGGTTATATATGTAATGCCAGGGGTCTCCTTGACGCCGATTCGGAGAACGTACGAGTCAGTTTTTTTCGCTCGCCCGCATTAAAGCGTTTTTCTATTGGTCAAGCAGGAACCCTAACGCAAAGGATAACACGCAGCGCGCCTGGCGGTGCGCTGCCAGGCGCACCGCTTGGAAAGAGGACAATGTAGCGAGAGCACGCCGGTGTGAGTGGCACTGCCGAGTGGCACTGCCGATTGGCACTGCGAGATGACACTGCTCAGAGAACCTTTGGCTCGGAAGAACGGACAGATCCGAGACGCGCAGCGACCAGATTGTTTCTGCTGAACAGCCCCGTGCAGGAAATTAGGGCTTTAACGTCGCCCGTCCTGAAGCCCTGATTTCCATGTTTGGAAACCCTAGAATACGCACGTGATGCAAACATCCGTGGCAGGTGATGTTTCACTGTCTTTTGAAAATTTTCAAAAGTCGATGATCCCCCAACAGCTTATATCAATGGAAGGCATCGCTAGGACAGTGGTGCAATAGGACGGATACACTCAAAGAGAAGCTCGTCAGCAAGGTATGGCAGATTCGTTTGTGCAAGAAGTGGAGCAGAATCCTTTTAAAGTGCTTGAAACCGACGGCTCGGCCGCAATTGGGCTGGTGAAGACGTGTTTCGAGCAAGTCATCGCGATGTACAAGGACATCGACCCAGAGGTGAAATTCAATATCCCGCAGATTGCCACGTCCGGGATGGATGCGCAGCAAGTGTGGTGGCAAGCCAAGATGATTATCGATGGTGTGCAGGGTGACTTGATGTCTAAATTGCAGGAATATGGCAGCGATGAGCTGAACGGCAGCGATTCCGAGAGTGAACCGCATGTTTCCGAGGACAATGTGTCAGTGAGCGAGGTGGAAGAGGCGTCTTCTGCTAGCGAAAACGAACAAGACCACTCAGCCAGTGAGAATGAAGATGAGAAGCCGCTAAGTGAGCAAGAAGACGAGCATCTTGCCAGTGAACAGGACGATGTATCTTTGAAAGAGGCATTGCCGGAGGCCAAGGACGCCATATCACACGGGACTCAGCCTGGAGGGGAGGTCAATGACGATTTCTTTAATTTACAGACCTTTAACCAGGATACATTAGCGCTTGAGCGTGAAGTGGCAGGTGACCAAGAACAAGACGATGAAGATATTGATTATTTCGCCGACTTGCCGTCTTCAGAAGAAGAAGAAGCTGTGTACTATGACGATTTCTTCGATGCCCCCACGAAGCAACAAACCGAAGGTGGTGCCACTGGCGAGATAGACTTCATGGATTCTGTCAAGAGAGACTTGTTTGAAGACGACGATGACTTATCAGATTCGAACATTGAGGATAACGACAACGATCTATCAGAGGGCAAGACAAAATTGTCGACTTTTGAGAAAAGACAACTAGAGTTACAGAAACAAATTCAGAAATTAGAAGAAGAAGCCGTAGCAGAAAAGAAATGGGCTTTGAGAGGTGAAGTCAAGGCCAAGGACCGTCCAGAGGACACGTTGCTAACGGAGGATCTAGAATTTGAAAGAACTTCGAAGCCTATTCCTGTGATTACCAGCGAGGTGACGGATTCCTTGGAGGACTTGATCAGAAAAAGGATTATGAACTATGAGTTCGACGACTTACTAAAGAAGACTGTCAACGATTTACCAAAGAGATTGAAAAGACCTGAGTTTGAGTTAAGTGACGCTAAGTCAGCTAAATCCCTAGCACAACTTTATGAGGACGATGCAAAGGGAATCGACGACAACCTAGACATTAGCGAGGAATTGAGCAAGACCCATGATGAGATTAGCGATCTATTCACGACGTTGAATTACAAATTAGATGCACTATCATCTGCTAATTTCATACCGAAACCTGCGCAGAAATCGTTGGAAGTTAGGGTTAATACTTCTACGATTTCTATGGAAGACGCACAACCATTAAGTATGTCTACTGCTTCGACATTGGCTCCACAAGAAATATACAAGAGCAATAAATCTGATGATGCCGACGTTATCAGATTGAAGGATGGTACTGCAATGTCCAGAAGTGAATTATCCAGAGAGGATAAGACAAGACTTCGTAGAGCTGCCAAGAGGAAGAGAACCAAACAAGCTGCATCGAAAAAACAAGATCAGTTGCAACAACCACAGGGTCCCAACAAGAGATCTAAGAAAAGTGATGTCGTCGATGTACTTTCTCGTGCTAAGAACATTACTGTCGTGGACAAGAAAGGTGACTTACGGGACGTCACAGGCTCTAAAAAGACAGCAACGGGGGATAAAACTACCAACAGAATCATGTTATAACCACTTATGTTACACAACAGCATTATTTAAGCATTCGTATACTCAACTGCCGTATATACTACCTTTGTAATAGTAATAGCAAACTTATTACAATACTAATCATGTTAATTTCTACATCACTTTGTTCGGTATTTTTTTTTTTCTTATTCAAATAAAAGAATTATGCCAATAAAGAAGATAGACAACAGATAACTACTGAGAACTATGACGTGCGGTAACATCTGAACTAACAGTATAGTACGGCTCATTCTGGATAGTTTTTTTTTGTAGTGCGATACAAGAAGAAGCTCTGAGGAAATTGTCACTTTTCATTCATTTGTGAGATATAATTTTTGGGAAGACTTCGCAAGTAAATGAACTTTTCTTCGGACTAATATCTGTGTTCTTATTTGATTGATTGGTTGCTATCACTGTGATGAAGGTAGTAATAGTTGATCCTAGTAAGTCTAAACGGGATAATGTTAGGTCTAACACATTCCATCATTTTGATAATAAAAAGGAATACACTGATAGGAATAACTCCCACCCAGAAAAATATCACAGCACTACAATTCATCAGAAGACTGGAGGGAATACCACTGTATTTCCTGTGATTAATAATTATAATAGCGCTATACACAGTTTTGTTTCGGCTGAGGGTTCGTTGAGCAAGAACGATGATGCCAATGCGGTTCCTTCAACAGTGATCCCATCGGAAATGAAATTTGTCGAAAGAGACATCGATTTTGCCGAGAGTTATAATAACATAACGAATAAGAAGCACGTCAACACCAGTCGAAATACCAAAAGTCTGCTGACAAAGACAACGAAAAAGATAACTAATGCTCAAAGGACTGTCCATACTATGTCTACGGGAAGATCTCCTTCGAAAAATAAGTCGCTATCAATAAGATTTGCCTATAAGGATAAGATTAATCCTCAGGACACCTCAGTGAGAAAAATCAACCATTTGACTATTTTAGGAGAGAACCAAACTATAGTGGAAAACAAGAAGCATAAACTTGAAGTGAATAAATATTTGGATGAAGAAAATAATCAGTTCTTCAATACTCATACCGAATATAATAATATCACACAGTTTGTTGAAGATAATCCATTACTAGGTAATGGCAAAATAAATTTTGCTAAGGATGTGACCGGAGACAAGAAGAGGAAACTTAATAAAGTTCAACCGCAACCACCAATAATAAGTGGCTACTCAACGTACACATTCAAAGTAAAATTGAAGGATAATGAACGAACTTAAATGAGACTTGTATTTTTTTATTCATCTACAATGTTTCTCGCAATGGACACTACGGCATACAATGCCACCAATATATGTATAAAAATTTAATGTCTAATTAATTAGTAACTTACTGAAAACCTGGTATTGCGCTATCTTTGCACAAAGAACCTGTTAATATGTATCTCTGTTGTTAAAATATAACCTTCGTTATAAAATTGTTTGTTGGATACAAATTTATTATTTTAGAGTCTCTTGGGTTATATAAAATATATGTGTAATGTGGGTATCATGATGGGTGCTGTATTCAGATGACTGTTTGACGTTCTTGACCGTTTTAGCAAATATTCTAACAAGTTGATGCTTTGATAAATATTTGCCAAATTAAATGAATAATAATGTTATAGCGCTTACCAAAAATGAAGTGAAACCAGATAGTCTCAAACCATTACCAGATCCTTCATATATGCTAACATTCGGTATAGATGACATTTGCACTTGTAAAGACAATGGGGGACTTCTTCTTGAAGATAAAGTTGATGAGGCGTAAGTTTCAGTTGTAGCTTGAGAAATCGAAGAAGTTGAAATGGTTGTGTTTCCTTGCTGAGTTGTTACAGAAGTAGAACTTACAGTTGTAGATCTGGGTAGTGATGAAGTCACGGGTGTTGAGGATGAAGCGGAAACACTGGGTTCTTCGGGTATTTTTGCACTAGGTTCATGACTAGAAGAAGTTTGCGTAACGAAGGTACTGGAAGTTAACACTCTAGTTGTAGTATCAGTTGTACGTTGACCAGATGGGGTGGATGGAGTAGATTGGTTGGTTGGTGTACTGGTAGAAGATGATGCGCTTAAACCATCAGATGGGGATGGGACACTTGGAGATGATGAACTAATTGAGGAAGATGGAGTAACTGGTGCAGATGAGCTATTTGGTGCTGATTGACTACCTGGTGCCGGTGGATTATTTGGGGAAGATGCACTGGATGGTGTCGTAATACTCGAAGATGTAGCTGTACTGGTGGCTTTCTGGGTTGTAGTCGTTGGAGTTGAATTATTATAACTGGATAGCTCTGTAGATGTTTCAGGTGTCTCTATGGTGCTGGGTATGTTGGTAGTAGCAGATGGTAAGGTTGTCGTAGAATTGAAATTCACCTGAGAAGCAGTTGGGGTCTCAGTTGAAGGAGTTTCCACATGGAACACTATTTTTGGGACAGTAGTAGTGTTACCACGAGTTGTAGATGTACTTTCAGTGGAATATGTCGTTGTAAAGGTACCAGTCCACCAAGTAGTAGTAGTTGAAGTAGTAATATCCTCAAGCTCAGCTGTAGAAGGAGTTTCCACGTGGATCACAACCTCGGGAGTGGTGTGGCTGTCGGTGCCGGTGGTGACAGTGCTCTCGGTCGAGTACGTTGTGGTGAAGCTCCCCGTCCATGGAGTCGTAGTCGTAGTGGTCAACGTCGTCCCGCTGGATGGCGTTTCCACGTGGATCACAACCTCGGGAGTGGTGTGGCTGTCGGTGCCGGTGGTGACAGTGCTCTCGGTCGAGTACGTTGTGGTGAAGCTCCCCGTCCATGGAGTCGTAGTCGTAGTGGTCAACGTCGTCCCGCTGGATGGCGTTTCCACGTGGATCACAACCTCGGGAGTGGTGTGGCTGTCGGTGCCGGTGGTGACAGTGCTCTCGGTCGAGTACGTTGTGGTGAAGCTCCCCGTCCATGGAGTCGTAGTCGTAGTAGTTATGGCTGGAGGTTGCAAGGTAGCAGTAGCTGAATTATACCCTTGAAATGTTACAATAGTATTGTAGATGGTAGCAGATGTTGAAGATAAAGTATTCGCCTTAGTATTTGTACATGTGTAATCAAGGAAAATCTCATGAGTAAAAGTATTAGTACCGTCCTGGAGAGATTGTAAGGCATTCATCATAAGTAAATCGCCTGGGCTACCGCCGTTTATAGAGGCAGACACAGTGCTATTGGAACATGAGTAGTTAACACTTGTTCCACTTCCAGTTGGTAGCCACCAGGGATTCCATTGACTGTATAAATTAGCAGAGACTTGAGAACAATCCAATGGGAGACCTTGGCTGCCAGTATCAAAATTAATCGTCTGGGTACCACTCACTAGATACCCATCGGTGCATTGTAAACTCACGTAATATTCCTCGATATTCCCGTAAGAAGTAGAGCGGAATAGATTGTAGATGTCACCAGTGAAGGGAGCGGCATCAAAATTAACCTTAGTAGAAAGACCATCACCGAATGTAATCGTATTTTCACCAGCAATGTATTTACTAGCACTTTCTTTCTCAAAGTCCGAGTATAGCCCACCATTGTCAAATGAGAGTGCTACTTCTATAGTACCAGAAATGGCACTAAAACTTTTTGGATCAGCAGTCAATGTACAAGTTAAGACGGAATCATCATATTTGTTAGCGGCTTGTTGCGTAATAGAGCATGAAAATGTTTCAGTGTCTTTTGCTTTGATGATAAAATTATCACCATCCTGAAGGAATTTAAGACGATAAGCAGATGGAAACGAGACAGTAAACGTATCTCCTTGAGTTAGCCCTGAAGTATCAGAAATTGAAAAGTCAAACGTGGTATCCCACCCCAAACTTGGATAAGCATTAGCCATTGCGCTGATACTCAAATTCGAGAATACAACATTAGAGATCTCAGCAGCGTAGGCAAATGCCCATAGCAGTGATATTAGAAAAAGGTTCAAAAACATCGTATTAAATATATTAACCTCGATGTGTACAATTGGGGATTCTTATCTCTTTGTAGAAATTGAGTAATATTTATAAAGAGTCTTTAAAGCATTTACATCTGGAATAAAATTTGCTAACAGGGTCGTATTTATATGTGTGTATGGCATCAATGAAAATTTTTGCTCTTGCGTATGAAACTGGTTAGATGCTGAGACAAAAACAACACATAGATTCCGCAAGTGTATCAAATGTAAACAGACCACAAACATCTTAACTGAAGGGACAGAGAGCCCCGGCTTTAATTCCACGATGAGGTAAGTTATTGGGTAGATAGGCGTACAAAAAAGGAAGGAAGGAAACTTTTCCAGAAAATGACATCTACCGGTTGAAGTAGCTCATCGTTAATCCACTATGAATTAACATCACAAAATCCCGATGAGATAGCAGGTTTATTTCAAAATAATGAACCTCATTTTGAATCATATCCATAATAAAGATATAAATACTGACATCGACTTTCCCTTTTGGGCGAGCAATGAGAAGAAACCCAATCCAGCTTAAATGGCGAGCCTCCAAAACAGCTTATTGTAAGACACAGGGTACTCAGTGTACAATACGGTGGCTCGACTTATGTTTACAGGTAATAGTACTCCATTCAACTCGGATGCCTTTGCAGACATTCGATTTGCAATAGACTTCCGGAGAAAACGTAGAACTCACTATATTTGCAAACTGGTCTAGCGGCATATACGTACGTGAGGTAAATAGTCCCAGCCTTCTTCAGAAGTGTATGAGATCGGTTTACAATAGCGGCCAGTCTTAAGCCCTCTTTTTGTGGTTGGAATACCGTGCTGGATTGTTGTCAAAAAAAAAAAAATCCAGTAGCCTTGAATAATAGCTCTGTGTTTTCCTTCAAGGCAAATAGATCTACCGTACTAGCTATTCTAGGCCTCAAAGTATGAAAACGTTTGACACCAAAACTCATTCCGGTAAAAAGATCGATGGGATGAACCTCCTCACAATCGCTTTCTTTTGAGACTTTAGTGTACCTGGGACGTTAAGTCCAGACCCACACAGTATATACGGGGGCTAAGTGCATTAAAACAAGCCAATCTCATCTGGATTGTTTGTATTACACAGCGAAAGTCCCATGTCAACCCAGCTTCACAGAGCACGTATAGCGATCTCTCGCAGCACCCAAAGCACCCAAAAAGCACTGCATACAAAGCAAAGGTTGTTCACTGATTCTTACCCTTATCAGACAGAAGAAACAGAGAGCCAATACTGCCTTCACAGGGGTCTTAACAACTGGCTCTGTGGATCTTGGAACGGGATTCCACCAACACGCTCAGCCCTAAATGAATATACAAAGCCCTATTTAAGTCACGTGTGATGGACGTCCTGCTGACACTTCCAACCCTTCCATGGGCCATGTCGACAAGGCACCTACTCCGTCCCGGATTGACCATCTGTCTCGCAAGAGAGTTAAATTTGTATACGGATTGATATTTTCTTGGATGTTTACAGCAATTCATTTCTTTGGACCCGTCTTGCTAAATTGAATTAATGATACTTGCGTCCCAATTCACACGACAGCTGTTGCGTGTGTTGAAGACTCCAGAAGCAATTTACTCACATGGCAGGTAGCTCCATCGGCACCCCCCCTAGGCGACTGATACTTGGAGCGTCGCCTGTTGCTCTGGCGCCGGTTGCCCATCCCTGGCTATTAGGGCTTGTTTCCCTTGAGTTAGGGTATACTTATTCAAGAAAGTTGCTGGTGCGTTACTTCCAGTGGACAAGTCGGAGGACCCTGTTGAAATTGCCAGACGGGTGTTAGAGCCAGTTAAATGGGTGAGTGTAGATCTTTAGAAGGCAGTTGTTGTATTTTTTTGTAGTGGCAGAGGAATATGTCTGATCAGAGAATATTTGCGAGGTACAATGCTGGAGAGATCAAAACCGATTTGCAGACCGTTGACGTGAAGAAAATCAAGTCTAGTGGTGCTAAGAGGAAGCATGCTTTACGGAAGATCGTAGCAAACTTGACGCTAAGTAATTATGCGGAAATGGTTCTGTTATTCCCGGAGATTTTGAAAGTTTGGAGGATTGAAGATGATTTCGAAGTTAGAATGATCTGCCACGAATACGTGCGTTCGATCGGCGCTTATAAACCTGCAGAGGTCCTGGACGCGTACTCTTTGGTTGTTGAGGATTTGCAATCATCGAGTGAGAAATTGAGAGTCATGGCTTTGAGAACGATGGTGAGCATACCTCACAAGACGTTCATTGACAAGAGTTTCCAATTCATTACTTCTTTGGTGACAGGCAGCGACGGTCATTTGGAGTTGTTAAGGACAGCTATTCTGTCTCTTATCCAATTGAATGATCGAGACCCACAGAGGGTGGCTTCTTTGTGCAAGTTGTTGCTGGAGATTGTTGAGAACGCATGGGGGGACTTGTCGGTACAGATAACTTCATTGTGGACTTTATATTCATTATATGAGAAAAGCCGTGAGATGAATGATTTGAGGATTTCTGTGGACTCTGCGTTTCGGTTGTTGGATTCGATACCGATGTTGAAAGAATGGGAAATTTCGATGTTGTTAGAGTCTCTCCCGATTATTGTATGTCCAGAATCGCAAACCGATGCATTGGGTATGATAGAATTATGTGTCCCGCAATTGCAACACGTTAACACATCTGTATCTATCAACTCTCTGAGAGTAATAATCTACCTTTTGAACTATGTGGACCGGGTACAGGACGATGTTGCTAAGAAACTGTCGAATTCAATCACTTCGTTTGTGGACAAACCTCTTGAATTACAATTCCTGATCCTTAGAAATATAATCCTACTATTATTGGGAAAAGAGAAACCACTATTCAACTTAGATGTCTCGTATTTTTTCATCGCATACGATGACCCAATATACATCAAGGACACTAAATTAGAGTGCTTGTATTTACTTGCTACGCCTTCAAACACTCATCAGATACTGGATGAGTTGGAACAATATGCTACTGATATAGATATCCAGATGTCTCGTAAGGCGGTTCGGGCCATTGGTAATCTAGCAGTGCGGGTTGGTGCCAGTATCAGCGATCGATGTGTAGACGTTTTAGTCAACTTATTGAGTTTCAATGTGGACCATGTCATTCAAGAGATTATATCAGTGTTCAAAAATATCCTAAGGACATACCCTGACAGGTATAAAAATGACGTGAGGATATTGATCGAGTATATCGATAGTGTTCAAGAACCAGAAGCGAAGAATGCCATGATTTGGATGATTGTCCATTATTCTTCTCATTTGGGAGACTACATCTCTCTTTTCAAACATTTCTCACATAATTTCATTCATGAACCTGTGGAGGTCCAATATTCGTTGTTAAATTCTAGTGTAATCCTTTACGTTCGAGACCGCACTCCAATTTCAGACGAACTATGCTCTCAAATAATTAGACATTGTACCGAAGAAATTAGCGACCCTGACTTAAGAGGCAGAGCTTTAATGTATTCAAGGTTACTGAGTTTGAATAAAGGCAATCCAAACACTTTGTCCAATGATGACTTACAAGGGTTGGTAGACGGCGTGTTGCCTGTTATTGAACTCAACGCCAAACTGGATGAAACAGTTGTAGAAGAACTGGAACTGGGAATAGGAACGATTTCATCAGTCTATTTGAAACCAAGCTCTCAGATCTTCAGGAGTAGTAAAGTGAAAAAACTTCCTCGATCTAGCGCGCTGAGAGAAGATGGGAGGGAACTAGAAATAATGCATGATATTTCCTCCAAATCAGCATCCACGTTACATGATTCCTTTGTTAAAAGTAGCACTATGGGAAGCTCAGAAAAATTCCATTCCATCTCTGAATACCCGAAAAACTCCAGTATAAGTGACTATGATAAACCAGCAGAAAAGATTAACTCATTGAAAGGTGATCGTCAATCAAGTTCATCACCATCAACTTTGACTAGGAAATCTTCGATGCTTATGAGAAGATTGTCGTTCAAGAAGAGAGGTTAAACTCTCGAAAGAGAGCAAGGATAAGGCAAAACGATTGTATCATTACTGATGAGCTATAATTCTATAATTAAAATATTTATACAAGGCGTTCCCTATGATGGAACAGCGAATCATATACTTACAGGCTCTTGGGCTTGGCAACGATGAGCACTAATAGAAATATCTAAAGTTCCTATTCTCTATGTCAGTCAAATCCTCGAACTCATATTTCTGAAGAGGTTGACCTAACTGTTCTTTATCTCTGTCACTATTCTCCTTTTTAGATAAGTAACCAATGTATAGTTGTATTGGGATACAAACCGCTTGAGTAACCAAAAGAGCTATCTTAGCTGGGATATACCTTGGAGCATCATGGACTCTAAACATCTGAGGAGCCACAATGGAGGCTACACAGTAAACGACAAGAGTTGCAGCGTTTCTCGTCAATCTCTTTGTATAACCAGAAGTGTTGGCAGAGTTCCAAATGTAGATGTTTGTAATAACGCATGAACCACTGTACAACAGATATAACGATAATAAATTCCCAACCTTGTGTCTTAACGGTAAGCTTATTAGCACAATGGCACCGATAACGGATGGGATAAACATGGACACAGATACTAGCGTTATGTGACCCCAATGGCTCATCATCTGGGTTGTAGTCAAGATGATGATGATGGTGATGGCACCTATAGGTAATTGCAACAGCGCAGTCTGGTAGCTGTTAAACCCAAATGTCTTTGTAATTGTCACAGAAAATGTCCCAATGGCACCAGTAGATATTTGGGAACATCCGGTGATTAATAACATTGGCCAAGTTAATTTATCACGGAAGAAAAGTTCTTTGATCTGGTGTCTCTTGAAAGTCTTGGTTTCCATCCCAGTCTGATTAGTTCTGATGTGTTCCAACACTTCTATTCTCTCCTCTGGGGTTAGGAACCACGCTGTGGTACAATTGTCCGGCAAATAGAAATACGTAAAGATTCCAAACAGGACTGTCAGCAACCCCACGACCAAGAACATGATCTGCCAAGATGCAAAATCACGGCCATGGTAATGTAAAAACCCAAACGAAATCAGCCCACCGACGATGTAGCCAGTTCCAGCTTGAGCGGCCCAGAACCCGATCCTAGCAGTTTGTTCTGCCTTCGTGTAATACATCCCCGAGACGGTGATACACCCAACTGCACTTGAAGATTCAAACAACCCCAGCAAAGTCCTCACAACCATCAAAGAAGCGTAGGTCTTACAAGCAGAGTGACAAGCCAAAGCTGTGCCCCAACAAATGATAAACAGCGATAAGATCTTGGATAACGGGTACCGCTGGATCAAATACGTCGTGAAGGGTTCCATGAAAATGTAGGCAGCAGAGAAGATGGTGCTCAAGTTTGAGAACTCGTTGCCCTTCAAGTGGTCCTTAATCCCCATCGACGCAGCGTAATTCAGCAAGGCCTTGTCCAAAAACATGAAGAAATAAGTGCAACATAGGAACGACAGGATCACTAAATCTACCTTCTTACGTGTCCTTGGTTTCAGTGGGTGAGCACCATGGAACGTGGTGTGCACCAAATCCTTGCCCTCATCCAAACTCGAGCTCGAATCCTCGACGTTTAGCGATTTCCAATACCTGTGAGCGATATCTTCTCCCGAGGACCCGCTCTTCCTTGACAATGCCTCGTCGCTCGAAGACGACGAGACTTTGTAGAGGCTACCATCATCTGTTGCTATTTTCTCGTCTGTCATCTCGAATTGACCCGGTTAAAACGTTGGAGATGGGGGAACGTGGGAAACGGTCTTTTGACCGTCTTTCAAAAGAGCACCCAGCCCAGGTTGCCACTTGTACCCAATTTTTATACACCTTCGAACAGATCACCACCTCTTCTACCACCATCGACCAACATGTGTATCCTGGGCAACTGTAAGATTCACTTGCCCGTTTGCATTAAAAATGCATTTAACCGTTGCCATCCAGTATTCCCATTAGATAGCTCCTCGCAGGTGCAACACGTGCAATGAGTCCCATGCCAATTGCCTCTGAAAGTGACTCCAGCGAGATGCCAATGCCCTATGTGTTGTTTGCCCCATCTCAATGGCCCATAGTGGAATGGCCCATAGTGGAAAGTGAAATTTCAGCGATGAGCTTCAATTTAACATTTACCACTACGAGTGAGTTCAACGAACACATATAGGGCGCCACGATGGAGCAAGGGACCGTTTGTAAGCTGCTGGTGCAGTATCTGCTGGAGATGCGTGGTGTCTGCCACGAAGCAGGACTCCTGGAGTTTTTAAAGCAGTTAGACCCGGCGTTGGAAGATGCACCATTACAACAAGCGAACCGGCAATTGACGGATTGTATCAGCCATTTGAATGTGCAATTGAGTCCCCTCGGGTACAAGATCGTCAGAGTGTCGCACAGTAAAGGGTTGGACGCGGTACAGAGCTATACAACGGACTCGACGTTCCCATTGGATTCGAATAAGTTCTATGTCTATGCCAACATGGTATCCAGTGACGAGTCGAAGCTTGCGACGCGGTTCAGTTTGAAGGAGATCGAGTATATCAAGTGGGCCATTGAGCAGGTGTCGATGGAGATGCACACAGTGGTTCACGAGGACCCATCCAGGGTCGCAAGTGTGGCCAGTTTACAACAGTGGGTTACGAGCCATACAGAGCATGAACCGCGGTGGACGCAGCTTGTGCACGCATCTGCGCCGTCGAAACGGTTGTTACAATCTCCAGAGTTGACAGTGTTGGAAGTCGAGGACTTGTTGAGGAAGTTGGTCGCTAACAAGTGGTTCTACAGGAACGGTGATGGCCGGTATGGGTTGGATTTGAAATTGCTCGTAGAGTTGGAAGAGTATTTGGTATCGAGCCACGAGATGCGCCGTTGCCACGAGTGTTCGAGGGTCGTCGCTGCAGGCGGGATGTTGTGTCGATGTAACGAGTCCGTGGCGCAAGTGTGGCATGCGGACTGTTTCCAACATTACTTGGCCCACGTCAGCGCACGTTGCGACGAGTGTGACAGCTTCTTGCCCGCAGACGCGGTATGTATTATATGAAGTATTTACAGGTGGCACAGCAGGGTGCCAGGTTTCTGGGGTGCCAGGTTGCCGGGTTGCAAAGTTGCCGGGTTGCAAAGTAGCCAGGCCGTAATTGAGGCCTCAATTCGCAAGCCCATTCGAAGCCCACTCGGTCGCCGCCCCACTCGCAAGCTCGTGAGGCGGCTCGTGGCTCGTGGCTCGCTCACTTCCGCACTATACCCTTCTTCTCCAGAAAATCCTTGGCCTCGTTGATCTTGGTCGCCACATATGGGCTACCGCCTTTATCCGGATGGTTCGCCAACATGATCCTCCTATGCGTCTCCTTCAACTTCTTCTGCGTCAGGTTCGACTCGGTCAGGTTCAAGATCTGCAACGCTTCCTTCACATTCATCTTGGCATCAAACCCGCCTTTCAAGAACTGCGTCGCGCCCTTTCCACCGTTCATCCGCACAGATACTCCCTTGTACACCCCCGCCGCAGCATACAGCGACAAGAAAGCACCAACACCCGTCAGTACAGGGTGCTGGCTCATAAACTCCATAGCACTATCGAACCGCTCGTCCATCCCACGCTTCTCCGTAGAGCCCACGGGGCTCACACCAGCAACATCAGCATCCACCACGTTTGTTTCACTCATCTCCGCACAAGATCACTCCTATCCCAAGGCAATGGCCAGGACAAGACCTCGTGGGTACTCGTTGGAACAGCTTGAAGTTTCAAGAATATTGAAAAATTAGCTGGAAAAAAATTTTTAACTCATCTCATCTCATCTCATCTAAGCCCAAGACAGGCCTGTAAAGCACCCGAGATCAACGACAATGCGTATCTATCAGTGCCACTTTTGCTCCTCACCCGTGTACCCTGGTCATGGGATCATGTTTGTGCGGAACGACGCCAAGGAGTTCCGTTTTTGCAGGTCGAAATGTCATAAGAACTTCAAGCAGCGCCGTAACCCACGTAAGTTGAGATGGACGAAGGCGTTCAGGAAAGCTGCTGGGAAGGAGCTGGCCGTGGACTCGACGTTGACGTTTGCGCAGAGGAGGAACGTGCCTGTGAGGTACAACCGTGAGCTTGTCGCTACGACTTTGAAGGCGATGGCCAGAATCGAGGACATCAGGCAGAAGCGTGAGAGAGCCTTCTACAAGAACAGAATGAGAAGCAACAAGGAGAAGGACTTCATCAGGGACCGTCGTTTGGTCGAGTCCAACCCTGAGCTGTTGAGGATCAGGGCTGTTGAGCTTGCCAAGCGTGCTGAGCGTGAAGAGGTCTCTGCATCCGAGGACGAGGACGAGTCCGACATGGAGGTCGATTCCGAGGACGAGGACGAGGAACAACAACAGAAGCAAAAGATCTTGTTGAAGAACAAGAAGAGGAATTCCAAGAAGATTGCCTTCTGAAGCGCTTTTCCAACAGTCCATTTATTTCTTTATCTACGGTCACATATACATTATATATCATTGAGCTAGTTCTTTCACATAGTGGGACCCCCAGAACTTTTGTAACTCTTGCAAGTCTGGCAACGAGATGCAATGGAAGTCCATTATCTCCCAGGACCCCTCGATGAGGTTGGCGACTTGAAGGTCCACCGGTTGCCCTTCTTGTAACGTTGTAAACTCTTGGAAGTTGGCACTGAGCAACCCTTCGCTGATTGTCAGCCCCACTGAAGACTCTGCCTGGCAGAGACCAGGTAAGTTTCTCACTACAACGAGATCCAATTGTCCGGGGCTACTCGGTTTGAATTCTACAAACTGGGTCAGAACACGATACCGCTGCCGTGACTCGGGCCCATGGTCTACCAACTTCGCAACATCCACAATGACCTTGCTCATGCTAGTGTTGCCCCCTCGGCAAAGCTCATGATGAAAGTGCAATTCGCAGACATAGTATATAAGTCATATATATATATGGATGTTACAAGTTCTCGTACTCATCCGGATAGAAAATCAACCTCTCTACGCCGTCTTTGGTCAACACGACCATTCTTATCACCCCACCAGAGGAACCGTCCCATTTGATCGCTTGCGACAGAGAATGCTTCATGAAATCTACGGTTTCTTCTTTGGTCATCCCAGGCCTGTAGTTCTTGTCACAGTACCCGTAGATAAACGCAGAACCGGACCCGGCAATCGCATACTGCTGTTTGTGGATGGACCCACCCAACGGGATACTGTACACTTCACCTTGCGACTTGTGCTCGTCAAACCCGGCAACGATGATCCCCGCGGTCAGCGCACTTCTGTTCTCGTAACAAATCTTCCTGAACACCGACGCCGCGGTCTCAATCGACGGAGTGCCAAACTGGCTTGTGTACAGTTCTAACTGGTACTGGACGATATCCGCGACGGCCTGCGTGTCTGCAGCAGAGCCCGACCGACAACACCAGATCTTGTCGTCCACACGCGTCAGCTTATCCGTCACTCTGTTCGCAATGTACGCCCCCGTCGTCGTACGGGAGTCAGCGCCCAGTATCACCCCGCCATCGAACGTCACAGCCATAATCGACGTCCCTAAGCTCACTTCCCCCTTCTTCAATCTGTCCACATCTACTTGAATTCCGTTCATTTCTCGCTACAGATATTTTGTCTCCACTACAGCACGTTCTGCGGATCGAAAGCACACTTTCTCAATGGTTCAAACTGCAAAACTGAGCCGCTGTCTTCACCGAGTGGATGGGGTTCTTGCCACTGGAGCCCGTCTTCAAAATGCTTTTCAGTGAGAAAAACGGGTTACCCTGAATCGTATGCCCTATATTAGTGAGTTAGGGTTTGCATTCCCACGGCGCCCCAACAGCCAGTCCAGCTGCGCAGTCCGTCGGATGGTGCTACCAAGCGGTTACCGGTGGCGGTAAGATGATCTGCGGGTCGGTGAGCCGTTCAATTGAGCGTTGGCTCGGTATGAAGGGGATACACCCGTTTCTGGTGGGAGGATATGCAAATTATCAAAATCTATCTTGACAGCCTTCACATCATCAAGCTCCCCTGCTTCATGCAATGGAGCCGGCTTCAAGGGACTTGGGATCGCTCTCCGTGCCCGGGAATAGTGTGTCCTCATGGCCTGCATTTTGGACCGACGTACCTGTGCTGACCCGGGGATTTGCGACTGCGTGCCGACCTTGCGTGGGGTCTTGTAACTCACCGAGGCCAAGTCCCATGGATCCTTCAATTTCGTCCGCCACAACATAAGTAAGCCTCTCAGAGTGGCACGATCCCATCGTTGTCTGAACGTTTGCGACGCCCTCTCATTGGTGGAAAGTTTAAACAAACGGAGACTCCATACCCTCAGAGACTTGGACAGCGACCTTGCGTTGTATGTATCCTGCCACGTTTCAAGCAGTTCGTCCAACTCGGTGATTCTTGAATACCACATTAGCAAGAAGTCTCTCGCAAGTTGGTCTCTACGGAAAGTGTCGGCCAAGCGGGTTTCGTCCCGTATTGACTCGTATCGAGACCCCATGGCCTGCCACGTCCGTTGTAAAAGGGTTGCGGTCCAGAACTTGTCAGCTAACTTGCCATACTCTGATTGGAAAAGCTCGGATTTTGCAATGATTATGTGGAAATACTGACTCATTAACCGTTCATTCCTTCTCCATTTGAATTTCGTAAAGATAACTTCTAATCGTAAATCTCTCTTAATCACAGTTCTGCTGGCCCATTTATCAAAGTATCGAGCCAAACGCGTTTGGTCGCTGCTCGTTAAATCGGCACTTCGAGATAGAGACTTTAAAGCTTCTAGCTTCGAGACCCGGGTCTTCAGTCTTCTTATAAATTTGGATAGGACGAAAGGTGTCTGTAGAGAGTCTAACTCTTGGAATCGTCTCAAGGAATTACTCCATTTTTGAAACATCCGTTTCAGTAATACGTTTTTCCCCACCACTTCGTATCGATTAGTATAATTTAATTGCAAGGATTGTAAATCTTGGAATTTCCGTTCCCAAGTATAAAACTTCTTCTTCGCTTGACTCGATTGAAACATATGTAATTGCTTCTTTAATTGGGAATTGACTTTCCAACGTACCAAATAATCACTTGAAACTTTGATTGTCTTTGATTTACGATACACAGTGTACCTTGCTTTTAATCGCCACTTTTGGAAACACCTGTGGGTTAAATTGTGTTCGTGAAGAGTATCAGCTTTCTTATAATCATGGAACTGGGTCCTCATCACATGGAACGCTTGCGAGACCAATTTCTGATTTCTCAACTCACTGTAAGAGTATAAATGTAGTCTCTCTGTGAAACGTTTACTCCAAACATCATGGAAAACCCTCTTTGTAAGCAAGACGTCCTGTCCTTGTTTAAAATCATAAACTTGCAGATGTAGATGCAATTGGTCCACCATTTTCCTAAACCATTTGCTCAGCGTATACTTCTTCTCTAGAAAGCTTAACTCCTCGTGTTTTTCAGTGGCTCGGAGCAACCATATTTGTACTGTGTTATACACCAGATCCCGTTGATACTTTTTTAGCGCCAATTGGTTCAGCTCATTGATGTCGTGAGCTTTGTTAATCCAACAAACTAGTTTATCACGTTTCATAGAATTATCATTTGAATGTGATATACCTGACTTAAGACGTAAGGACAGTCTCCATTTCTTAAGATTTTGTTTAAGGAGCGATACATTTCGAATTTCCGTGGCTTTTTGTTCGTTACACAGGATTGTATTCCTTGCACGTTTTAGTGTTCGAAAATGACGGTCGAGGAACTGATAATCAGCGACTTTGTTCATCTTTTGGAAAGAGATAGACTTCAAGATCCACTTCACAAAGCTCTTAGAGACAAGGTTCTTGAGATAACACTGCTGAGCCTCTAAACTAATATCATAGTCGTGCACGAGTTTTCTTTTCCACCGATCTGTATATTTAGCTAGAATAAATGTCTCATAGACCCTCTGTGCTTTATTGAAATGCACGAATTCGTTATAACGTAGTCTCAACCGGTAGAACGTTGTTCTGATCAAAGCCTCATCCCTCTTAAATTGCAGAAAGACTAATCTCATCAAAATATTAGTAGGCTCTATCAAGAATGCATGAATCACTTCCTCTAACTCTGTGGAGAAACGATAGTGGCCATCACTCAATTGGTTCATAGTGGTCATCACATAGTAATCTGCTACTGGATCATCGCCGTTCTGAATCAAATATGAGACGTAACGTTGGAAGCATTTCAAAAAATTCAAGGACATCCCATGTCTTAATAAAAAGATTTGGATATCTTTATAAACTTTCGACAGGAAATTGTTCAACACACGTTCGTAGAATTCGTGGTCTTGATGCACAAGTACCTCAGAGACATCTGTGTAAGCTGCAGCGGGTGTCTCAGTGCTTGGCACAGCAGGTGCCTCCGCAACCGCCTCAGCAACTTTCTCGGCAACTGCCCCGGTAACCGCCCCGGCAGGAGATTCAGCTGATTCTTCTAGTAACCGTTCAGTAGGCATTAGCGGATGGAAACTCTCCTGTAACAGCTCATTCGTAGGAGTGCTCTCAGTGCTCAATGGCGGGGATCTTAGTAATCTCTCAGTGGAGCTTAATTCGTCCATTTTCCCGCTTCTCTTTACGTATTTGCTCTCTCTGAAACAGCAAAATTCATATATAGCAGTCTCTTCCCATTGTTCTGCATCCACCCAGGGCCCAAATAACCGTCAATCACTGCTAATGGCCCTGTATTGAACTTGGCTATACAGTGCAAATGGTGGTGCCCAAATGTGGCTTCCCAGTATGTTTTGAAAATTATTAAACAATAACTACTAACACGTTAGTGCCAACATGAGGATTTACAGTGGACAAAACAGAGCATCTTCGAGCCATTGAGTATAGGAGAGTATATAGACTTGTTATTTGCGATGAGATCTGTCTTTTGGTGTTGCTTGCAAGTGCTCACGCTAGTTGTGGCCCGAGTTATGGGCGACGTGGGCCTTCCTCCTCAATACTGGGAAAACGTGGAAGTTATCAGAAAATTGGATGTTAGCAAGCCTTACGTTGGCGAGTCGATGACATTGAAGGTGAAGAACATTGGCAACGAGCCTTTGTCTCAGTATTACCTGTTGTACCCTGCAGAATGGGCTGACAAAATTTCACTGATCAACGTCATTTCCCCCTCTGATGAAATACCAGCGAAAACTCGGTTCCAAGGTGAGGCTGTCCTGTTAAACGATGGTACTGAGGCCACTGTTGTGACTATAGAGTTACCACAGCCTGTTGAGCCTAACGAGGAGGTTGTGTTGAAAAGCAATGTATATTTTGCTGAGTCAGGGTCTTCCTACCCACCTGCATTGAAAATGAATGAACATCAAGCGCTTAAACTGAACGTCCTTGATAAATTCTTCTCGCCTTACCGTACAGAAGTTTCTGAACTAAGTGTCACGGCAACTGAACGTGTCGCACTGTTTGAAGACTACCAAAAAGACAATGAGGTTCTAAGATACTCTGAAAAGGTTCTACAATTAGAGGCAGCAGAAAACGTTGACCCAATGACTCTGTCTACTTTGGAGGTGATTTACGACTTTGACCGTGCAATTAACTACGTTAATTATTTGAAAAGAGATGCTTGGATTCATCACTGGGGTGATAGAGTAGAGTTCAAAGAGTATTACGAGATGACAAGTAAAGGTGCCAAATTAGATGGGGGCTTTTCAAGATTTGATTTTATGAAGTCTAGAAATGAAAGAGGGTATTCTACTTTTGCTGCTTACCAGTTCGACATACAATTACCTGAAGATTCCTCTGGACATTATTATACCGATAAAGTTGGAATGAACCCATTCAACAGAATCAGTAACGATGTTTACTCCTTGAGACTACGGTTCCCCTTGTTTGGTGGTTGGAACTATAACTTCACCATCGGTTGGTTGAATGCATTGGGCGATTTTGTTCATGTTGACGCTGAAGAATCTGATGTCTTCTATGCGAGCGTCCCATTGATTACAGGTCCTATAGAAACCATGTATAACAGGGTCAATATGTCGATCTTTTTACCTGAACATGCAAAGGTGTTGGATATTAGTTCACAAGTTCCTTTCATAAACGGTGAACTCTTGACAAGTCACTCATATTTCGATTTGGAGAAGGGACATACTGTAGTGTCTTTTGAATATAAAAATCTGATCACGGAAATGAAGAGCGCCTCCCTTATTGTTAAATATAAGATGGCAAAGCAAGATATGCTAAGAAAACCATTTTCTATTAGCATGCATGTGTTTATCTTTATGATGGCTATCTTTGTTCTCAAAAATTGGAATTTAAGCATTTAGAATGGAGAGGAGGTGATATTATAAAGATCCACTAGCCCTTAAACAGTTTAGTAACTCAGGTTGTTTATCGTATGTATATATGTGCATATATATGTGTGTAGGCGAGTTATAACAATTACAATTATAATTATCTTTCACGGTACTTGATATATTGTGGCGTAGGCCATTTCAAATACCTTTCCATATACATTTTTCCAAAGAGTCGTTATTACGAGAGCCTGCTGATCTCACTATCCCAATTCGTTCAAACTCGTTCAATCCCTGCATGAATAGCACTAAAGTGACTTTATCAAAAACCTGGTTTTCCAGTCCAAGCTCAGTGGACTCATGTTTCAGTAAGAGGTTCTTCAGTTTCTCATTGTTCTCAGCATTTTCCTTTAAAAAGCGTATGATCTCTTCTTTAGGTAGCAATTCTTTGAACGCAGAATAGAAATCATAAATATTTATCGTCGAACTAGCTTCTCTGTAAAGTTTAAACAAGATCGAATTTATAGGACCGAGAAGCTGTCTCTGTCTCTCATGCGGGTTGAAAATGTCATGTTGTTCTGTAGTATCGATTTTTATTGGCACAATTTGTTCCCAATTTAAAAGATCATCCTCTAGATTATTTTTGTAATATGGGAACATTGCTTGAGTTAATAACCCTGTGCTATTATCTAATGTAAACAACTCTTTGAAGATTGTGTCCACCGGTTCAAAAAGTAGAGAGCTCTCATGGGCTTTACAAGCAGGCCACCGTGATAAGTACGATTCAAGTTCACCGGTTAACAGGTTATAGTATAATTCGATCAAACTATAGTTGAAGATGTTTAATTCTTTCTCCAAAAAATTTGCGATAAAATCTGTATGTCTATTAATCGGATTGTCCCTCACTAAGAACTCAACGAAAAAATCCTTCAATTTGGAGTCTCTGTTTCCTAGTAAAGATTGGATGTCGTCCTTTGATGATTTTTCTTTCACTAAATTTTCAAGGAAAAACATGAATGTTGGACATTTTAGTATTATGTCTAGATACGTTTCATTTAAATCGTCAACGTTTGTGGGGTCAATGAAAATAGAAAATGGGTTTGAATAAAAATATGACATTAGAGAGTAATCTAGGATCTTAATAAGTAATCGAAGATTGTGGTTAGTATTATTTGACATCTTCTCTAAAATGAACCTAACAAACCTTTCAGATAAATTTAATTTCCCATCCACTGTATCTAAAAAGCTGTGGAAAATCATATTAGCGTACTTATTTTTTTTACTAGAAAAATCCAATTGAGCATAGTTTCTCTTTAATAACCTTAGTGTCGATTGTTTTAAATTTTTTTCAATGTTAGAAAGCGTTGTATTAATGTTGAAGACTAGACTTATCTTTACATGCTTATGTTTCAAAGCGCTTCTCAATAGAACAATGAAACCATCCAAGGTGCTAAAATTCATAGAGTCCACGTCTCTTATATTAAATACCAAGTTTAAAGACTTGTTGAACAACGTCTTAAATTTTTCCACGAGGGTTAAGTCAAACGAAACGTCGACTTGATCTGGTATGTCTTGATCTTCCAACGAAACAAGCCCATTGGCTTCGATATCACTGCGATCTTGGTCCTCTTCTAATTTCACATGAGATTTGTCCTCTGTCTCCCTCTTCACAGGGTGAGACCTATGAAGATCGTTCTCGGCTTCAGTAAATAATTTAAACATGGCCCTTCTTAACATCATTCTAACATTAGGTGATTCCTTCGAAGTCAAATCTATAACTATATTGAATGTCTCCAGAGAGTCATCTTGAGGAAACTTGATGGGGATGGATCCATCTGAGTCCAGCAGGAACAAGGATTTAAAATTTTGTTGATGAGGTTTGCCATCTTCAAATAATAAGCTTGTTACTTCTTCTTGGAAATCAGTTTCAATACTAGAGACTATTGTGTCCACGTTGGAGTGGAAATGGTGGTGGAGTTGTTGGTATAATTGCCATCTTTTCTCCATAACTTCTAATGATTCTTTACCATCCAGTAATTGAACAAAAGAAAGTGCTCCATCACGGAATTCCTCGAAATCTTCGTGATTGCCATAAACAACGTTGTAGCTTTTCTGTGCATCAGCAAATTTATCAATATTCATATGGAGGGCAATACAACGTTGTTGGCTGAGTAAATATCTTGTTGTTTTGGTCCATATATTGTATAATCTGATAGCAAGAATTTAAAACAAAAGGAAACTTTCAAAGCGTTACAAAATATAAAAAAATCATTATAGAAGACTTACAAGAGGATAACCTCCAAAGAACATGTGGTGCTTTGATCTTTAAGAAATTTCTTTGTGTAATGGATAAACTGTGTCAGACTAGGTATCTGAACTGGTTTACTCTGTTCTTATTCGTAGTAAAAATCTGAAGTTAAAGATTTTAACTCCTCCAAGTTATAAAACTCGTCATCTTCCTCACGAGGAAGGCTGTCGTCCATTTCACAGGCAGCAATATCTTGCTTATTCAACAGGTTTAACATTTGTACATTTTTCCTCAGACCTATCAGTGTTTGAATTTGATCTTGAGTATCTTCTGAGATATCTTTTTGTTTCCCCAATGGTGAAATTAGCCGTAGCCCATCTAGCCACATAAACTTGGCCTCCTTAGTGTCTAAATACAAGGTCACAATTTGTTTCTGGCTTTTATCCAATAATTTGACTTCGGTGAAGACATTTCTTTCAACTAAATTCACCAACCCGACGTTATCTGAATTTATGGTGTTGGTCGGAAGTAAATCCCTACTTTGGAAGTATGCAATGTTTTTCAACGGTATGACGATTGTGGGTGTAATAGGGTGCTCATTAGTAGACCCTGACGCTACTATTTTCACACCTTGGACTACTGGGAAATCTTCGAATTTCATATCAAATTTTCTCACTAATAAATTGACATGGTTATCCGAAACGATAATGAAGTACACAGCCGGGTTCTTTATACTCCCATCTAACGGGTTTTCCGCGTATGTCCATATACCCTTTTGTAACTGCAGCAACCTTTGATGTCGTACATATTCATAGACTTGATTCGTTAAAAATTCATCAAAGGCCGTGAATTGTTTTTGCCATTTCTCATAATCTTTCTTCTTCAAGACCTCTAGTTGAAATTGACGTACTTTTTTGTAATCGACAGAACTTAAGAAATCATAGACAATTTCATAAAGAGACGCTATAGAATTACTCTTTAAAGATTCTTCTATCACGGCATCCATTTCTTTTAATATAATGGGGACTAAATCAGATAAAGAATCAACGTCCTCGGAGCTCGCAGACCCGGATTCTATCCAGATCTTCAGCTGTGTGTTCATTAATGCATACAAAAGAGCTTCCCTATTCAGTATGAAGGACCCCAAATAGACTCTATCCTTCAATAGAGATCCCCGAGACTTAAAATAATTTTGTAACCCACAGGAGACTCGGAAGATACACTTATACAAGGGGAATGGAAACTCTCCAAATAGTAAATGCTCCAAGTAAGTCTTTTTAAATGATCGGTTTCGGTTATTTAAAAACGTTAAGATATCATATGCTTGTAGAAAATTCAAATGTAACATGTTATCCTTGTAATCTTTATTGCTCTCTTCAAACTTAACCATGAGACGTTTATTTTCAGACATTGTATCATGGATTAAGTTAGAAATCCTTTCGATAACTTCGGGATAAGTCGCTATCTTAATCGTTTCTAAGAAATTGTACAATTCAATCTTAAATGGGGCCATCTTATGAATCAGTATATCACTTAGACTTTCAACCTCAGTTTGAAATAGTAGCAACGTTAACAGTGTTGGTAAATCGCTGTCTGTTACGGTGAGATACCACTCTAATATTTCAATCCCCATTCTCTCTGGCATCAACCTCGTTAGTGTTTGCATGCTCTCTTGAGTCAGCACAAAGTAGTTTAGCGACTCCACCAGCATCGTGTCTGTCAATGCTGCGGAACTCATGTGGACTATTATCGTATCTAAAAACAAAGGTGTGCCTTCTCTAGTATACTTGCAAAATTGGAAGAACTCTTCCTTATATTTCTCTGCATCCTGTAGAAAGGATATGTAAATCGATGTGAAGCACTGCAACAACTGTTTCCAACTGAACAAGGGGAAAACTAGCTCCAGCATGTTTCTGAAATTGCTATCATTAACAACCTGCGATTTCAAGATATCAATATCACAATATTCAGTGAAATAGACCACTACCTGCGGTAAAGAATCGGGATAAACTTCCTCGTAGTGTCCGATCAGTTGAGTGAAACACTCCAGTGACTCTTGAGGAGATAGCTTCTCACTACCAGCTTGTTGTGTAGCCATTCTACTTAAAAGGCTTCGGACGGTTTCGAATGTCATTTTGGCGTCATTTTGAGAGCCTTTCTGCACGGATTTTGACTTACCCATATCAATTACTGCACAGAGAGACGACAATACCAGCAACGATAACGACTTCGGCGACTTTTAGTCTATATGACGCTAGTTCGAACCAGGATGATTATAAGCACCAATTGAAAAATAATGATATTTAAATAAAACCCCATACTGCAAGACAAGACCGATTTATAACGCATTGATTAAATCCCACAAGCTTTGTGACTGCATAGTAGTAGTAATCACATAATTACTCGCATACTGTGTTTAACAGTTGCATTTATACGGGCTCAATTGCGAAGAGAAGAGGTCGTAATCTTCCTTTTTTTATAGTGGATACAGGCATTTGTATTTATGGTATAGAAACAACCACAACAACTGATAAAGAAATATACATAGACATACGGGGTCGAATATGACTGACAAACAAATGAGCTTCAATGCTAACGAGACCTCTCAATCACCAACATCGTTTGATGACTATTTAAGGAGCGTATTGTCGCTACAATTAAAACAGACCATGTTCGACACTTTGGAATCCCAGAATCAAAATGTGTCTGACGAGTTCATCTCTCAAGTTATAAACGAGTTTGAGACGGCGTTACAGGACGAGAGTAACAAGTATTGGAACGACACGTTGCTAGACACGAATTTATTAGCCAATTTCCAGGAAGCTTCTCTCACTTTACCAAATAATAATCGACTTTTACATTCATCATCGATATGGTCCTTTATGCAAGGGTTTATATTAGGCCAAATAAGTGTCATTATCCTATTATTGATTTTCTTAAGATACTTCATCTTTAGCGATAACAGTCATAAAGTCAAAAATCCTCCATTAGCTAAATCAAACAAAGTCATCAATCCGTCAGACAATACTTCAAAGTCAAAGGAATTAACATTGAAGGATAAGAGTATATCGTTTACTAATCTGAAAAAAATCAGCAAGGATTTCACAGACCCGACATATTTCGCTAAATCTCTTATACAAAAAGATCTAGAATTTGAGAGAGAACAGATGATTAACGATATTCTAGAGAAATGTTACTACAATGTTGAAACGCATGGATCTGAATCCTTAGATTGGCTTAACGTCTTAATGGCTCAGGTTATTCAACAATTCCGTGTAGAGGCGAACAATAGAAATAATATTCTTAATACATTGAACGACATCATTGAACTCAATTCATCTCATCTACCCTCTTACTTAGGTGAACTCAAGGTCATAGAGTTGAATATAGGCGATGATTTCCCAATTTTCTCAAATTGTCGAATTGAGGACGACGACAAGAAGACTTTGAAGGCCAAAATTGACATCGATTTAAATGATAGAATCTCTTTAGGAATCCAAACTAAATTAGTCTTGAACTATCCTAAAGCTGAATTTGCCTGTTTACCAATAACTTTAACAGTGTCGATAGTAAGATTTCAAGGTTGCTTAACCATCTCTTTGATAAGAGCAGATGATTTAGATTTTTTTGATGACGCCAAACTTCCTAAAAGCCAGGAATTACCAGAAGATGACAGTAATTATTTAACTTTCTCTTTTGAGCCAAATTATAAGATAGAGTTTGAGACTTCATCTTTACTTGGCGCTAAATCGAAACTAGAAAATATTCCACGAGTTGCAACAATGCTTGAGTACCAAATTAAAAAATGGTTTGTAGAAAGATGTGTTGAACCAAGATTTCAATATATTAAGTTGCCAAATCTGTGGCCTCAGAGTAAACATACTAAAGAGGATACAAGTTAGTTGATGATATTGTATTATAATTTTTTTTCTTCAAACAAACGATTAGATGTTTGATATGTTTCTTCCAGATTTACGCTATTTTTGCAGATAGATATTCCCTGCAACATCTATATAACTTTGGCTTGAATCTAATACCAAATCAAAGGATTTTTCCATCTTCTTCTTTTTCTTCTCAGAAATTCCATAATCATCAAAAGGAATCCATATTTTTTTATAATTTTTACTAAAATTCACTTTAGGATAGTCATACCTTCTTAAGGAGCTACTCCAGTTGGTAGGTTTGTTAATGGATGATTTTGGGGACTGTTTCTCGGTATAGTTTATTGAATCTACAGAAGAGTTTGGGACTGCTGGAAATGTAATGTAATTTATTGACGAGTTAAACGTGGTCGAAATTTTACAATGCGCCACTAAAGTACCAACAAATAACACTATCATCAATATGCATAATTCATATTTATTCGAAAGAGCAAATAAACCTAAGAGGCAAAACTCCAAAAAATATATGCCCCCATACAACTGAAGCAAAGATTGTGTATACAATTTTCCGTACGTTTCCGAACAATTCTTATGGTTGTACTGGTATATTAATATCACTTTGAATGAGAAATACACTAGAAGGAACGAAACAGTAGCTAGAGGTAGTATCAATGGGGATATCACACTATAAATTATGGATATACACCCTAGCATCGAAAAAATTGGATAAATGGACCCCCATTGGAAAGTTAAGCAGGAAGTAAGCCTTCTGGCTCTCTTGTGCGGTGTATAGATTGATGGTCTATAATAGAATATTTCCAACAATAGTTCTTTGATTCTAATTAAATTCCCTCCGAAATATGCCATTCCTCTCACTAAAACAAAAGAGCAGAAAAAATTTGAACTCTTTGGTAATTCGCGTGCTAATAATGTCGGTAAGCTAGTTGGGTTATTGACAATACTCTCTATAACAAATGATATTCCTGATGATATTGTCACCACTAAAAAAATGTGAACAAACAAGAAAACAAAAAACCATCGTTGAACATCTTTTTCGACCTGGGCTCCCGTCTGACAACCTTTCAAATAACTTAGCATCCTAAACACGTACGGAACGCACTCAGTTAGAAACACAAGTGTGATAATGGGGAATATCATTGTCATCATGTCATTGACCAATGGAGAATAGTTTTTGAAATGCAACGGTACTAACAATTTTGTTGCCACATAGGGTATTTGCAAGATAACACCGATGACAGCAACTGGCATTACCCACCCAACAATGACTAATAAGCCTAGCAGCCTAGCTAATGTGCTTCTTACGAAAAATTCAATTTTGGATCTCATAATTAGGTTCGACCAGATGATATCATCTGGATGGGGACCAATCAATATATTAGTACTGTCTTTATGGTTATTCTGTATCACCTGCCCACACACATGCGCAGTTAAAGATGAATCAAACTGGATGAAAGCCATCCTATAAAAAAAATTAGTGTCTATTGAGTCGTTGGATTTGAATTGTTCCAAGATGTCCTGGTATTTTTGTAATTTGGCAACAATGTGTCTATAACGTTTGACATGTTTTTCTAGTCTTTCAGTTTCCAACTTTTCAAACTTCTGGCGAAAGATATGGCCTTTAGTTCTACTGGCGATCGATTTACATTTGAAAAAGAATTTATTGATATTAAATTGACAGTATCGATAAGCAGCAACGAATTTCTTCGTGTTCCAACCTCCACTAATGCTATTGCCATTTACAGTTATAAATCCTTTATTGAAAAACTCCTCTAAGAATAACTTAAATATCGATGACTCAATTTGTTGCTCTACTTTGAGCATTTGTCTCCACCGTTTGTAGAAAAAATGATAGTTTTTAGAGATAAATGATATATTCTCTACTGAACCAATCTTAGCAAACCGTAACTTGATGGTCCGTGTATCGTTAGTGACGTTGCTAACAAACAGTACGTTTTGAAACTCATCTTTTAAAATCTCCGTTTTAGATATCTTTGTCATGGACCGAAATTCTCTAATTATCATATAATGGAACAATATAACAATAAACAGGCATAATGCAAAATGAATACCCATTATGTCCGGGTTTGCATTTGACATACTAAGCCTGTCCAAGATGCTCTGGTTCTGGATATTTGGCGTATAGTGTACTGGAATTAGGATTGGAATATTGACCATGGCGATAATGAAATAAAACTTGAAATTGAATTGTAAGAACTTTAGGAAAAGAAAAGTATCTACTCCAAACTGATCTTTAAATTTTGTAATGTCGTAGGACCAAATAAGTCTTACCCAACATTTATTTGCAAATTTGTAAGGTGTCAACATTACGTTGGCCTGATACAATTCTTTTACCACACTTCTAAAGATTAAAAAGAAAACAATTTGACAAACCATATAAATTGAAGAAACCAATAGCCCTGAAGCAAACCTCGCTAAAGAAATCCCAGCATTCTGATGAGCAGAGCCAATCCTGGAAGAATCTACAACAAATTTTTGTAACATGGAAGACAATTTTTTACCATAATCGTCTGTTTTATCATTTACAAAATCCATATTAGTTTGCAAACTATCTTCATGGGGTAAACGAGCGTATAAATTCTGTAACAACCCACTTAACATGCTAACCTCTGCCTTGTCCTTCTATAACTATACAGTGTTAAATCAAGCAAAATGCTATACCGCCTATTTGTGTCATCATGGCGTCTAGACATAAAAATTCTGTACTTCCAAAAAAACAAAAAACAAATAAGAATAACATTTCAACCGTCATGTCAGATAGTTAACTGCTGGTTTTGCAATCTACCAGCGATTTTTATTCTTCATATCTGCTATCTCATTTTTGATAATGTTTCAAAGAGTAAATATACTAACTGGCTTACCAGATGAATTAACTGAAGAGAACAGGCTGATAACAACAACAGCTCGAGTATAGGGGAAGGAAGCCAGATATTGCATAATTAAAACACCACCTTCATGAGTGGCATGGCAGACAGTATTTTATTTGTAGTGAAAAGTCTTGTATATCATTTATTCGTCTATAATTTCCTTCGGTACAGATAATGTAAGCAGATAACAAAACAAACTGCCATAATTCCGTAAATATTAAGAATGCTGCTACGCTGAATGGTAATTATTGTAAGCTTGTCAACCTGGGTTAAAACACTCCTGGTGTTCCACGAGACCTCAGGGTGCTAGAAGCGTATCGTAGTCACGTGAAGACTTGCGGTTGTGGATCCACCATGAGATCTCGGCTTTATACGGAGGAAAAGACAGTATTATGTAACTACAGTGTTGTACGAAGTCATCGCATAACATCACTTTTTTTTCCTCACAAGGGGTCAATGACGATTGAGAAACGCGGGAGCGCTCCCAGTGTTTTGCTAATCCGGACGGCAGCGTGTTTTACAAGGAGGAACTTTGTTATCCGGTGCGTGTTATAAAAAAAACAGAAATTAAAGTTAGCTCTGAAAAGTAAGCTTTTGGAGAACCAAGCAACTGGAAATTGGTCATGAGCCTTTAAGAGCATACGTTTCGTTCTGCAGAAGGGTTGGATAGCACGGGGTCCACCTTCTTTGCTATTGCGTAATGGGCGTTTATGAAGAGAAAAGTTTACTAACGGATCTACTACGAAAAACGGTCGTTGTTCAAGAATGTTACGAAGCCATATTTTTTTATTAGCTTTTCTTTCAAAGGAATGTTGTTAAGTTGGAAGAATGGTAAACAGTTCTAGACCGGGAAAATAATTTGTAAAAATTTTTTTGTTCAATATTTGTACAGGGGCTTGCTAAGTAATAGGTGTAGGATATGGGCACTCTACCTGTTTATAAATATATGAGAAAGAAGGAGCAAATGTTTTTGAGAAACAGAAATTACACTTTTAACAAAATGCAGGCGATGGCCCAAAAAAGGTTGCTAAGAGTTTTGATAGATACTTTGATTGCTCGATCAAACCCCTACGGAAGTTAGAGTCCCAGCTACCGCTTTGGTATTGAAGCCCGCTCATCGAACTGCCTGACCTCATCGCCGAAAAAAAATAATGGAAGTCCCTGACAAAGACAAGCGCAGATAATTTTTAAGTTAAGTTGCGAGAACAAAGTGCACCACTTTTTTGCAATATGACTAAATCCAACTGATCGTGAAATCTCTTTTGCATTTCCACAGAAAACATGCAGGGAAGTGTAATGGTCAAGTTTTGCTTCTGTCTCTACAGACTTCTCTTCCAGGCGCCTCTCTTTGAAGCTCACGCATTGCATGTTCCATTTTGGGGAAGCCTGGAGCTTTTCATTCATTTGGCTAGAGAAAAAAATAATTAAAGTTTTAAAGTTAAAGTGGCTCCAAGTCATAAACTTTGCTTATCACAAGAAGTGTAAAAGCTTAACGTTAATTTTGTTGTAATTTTTTTTCTTTATCCTTTCGCATACTAACCCATTTAGTGAAACTCAAATTGTATTGACGATATCTGAATGTATATATACATATTATGATATTATATCACTAAAATAAATAATAATGCTCATACGTTTCTCCTTGTGATAATAGGATTTCACCATCTTTTTTTGACTTAATCCTCTTGGAAACGAATCATCATCTATATATATAAAAAAACTGATATTCATCCTCGAACACAATCGGGATATTAATAGGGCAGAGCAGAAAAAAAAATTCCAATTGGTCAACTCGCAATTCTACTCTTATACGCAAATTTCAGTGTTTTTGCTGCTTTAAAACTAATTTAACAACGCTTGTTTCAGCCTTCAAATCACATTTAATTTGTAAATGACTTACGTGAAATTTTGGAAAAATGACTAAAGACCCTACCCATGTTGAACTCCGTGACGAACGACCGGATTTCGGTGATCAAATCACGCAACCTCAGCTCGCTATAACAAATTCAAAAAGCTCAGATCCCATAAGTATTGACCGCAATTATGATAATAGCAACGGATTACAATCAAGGCCGCCTCATGACTTAACGCGTACTCACGTAAATCTTTCTCCACACTCTAGACTGTCAAATCCCACAGAAAACATTAATAAGAACAATGTATCCCCTTTCATCTTTGGCCATGATAAATGGCCTTACGATGTGGAAAACGCATTTATTGTCGCTTTGAGATTAATAATGAAAAGAGGCACTTCAAAGATCAAAATTAAAAGTAGAAATTACGGCAGAAATGAATTGATATCGATATACATCAAGCATAAGACAGGAGAGACGAGGACTAAGAAGCAAATATCTTCCCACATTCAAGTATGGAAAAAATCGATTTTGAATAAAGTGCAAAGCAACTTACGTCTGACACCTTTAGACCAAGAAATCTTAGAACTTATCGAAAAAGGTGCTAGACAAAATGAGGCGACTACGAAACTGTTTCTCGATGTCTTTGAAGATATCTTAGACAATGGAGTCAATGATGATTCTATTGAACACACACATCAGCGACGGTCACATACACAGCCGCTACAACAGATGCACTATTATCCTATAAATATGCTGGATCAGAACTCTCATGCTGCTTTCCCACAAAATGGCTATGCCGTATCCAGTAGTTATAACGGGTATAGCAGTGCGGATACCACGAACGGGCATCATATCGCTTCACAATATCATCAAGGTAATCATGATACAGCTCCTCACCAGGCAACAAACTGTAACCAGGTGCCGCATTTTCTACCTGCAATGAAACAGTTGCAGGTTTATAATGGAACGACCCCTCCTGATAGCTGGCAATACACACAGGTGGAACGATTTGGTAATTACTATTATGAGCAATCCGGAAACGGTATAGAAAATGAACCTTCTCATACTGAACATAACAGCAGCAATCCCAACTATGCTAAAATGCCTGATAACTTTTTAGGGAATAATAACAATACCACTTCTACTATATCCACTGTAACGACAACGACAACGACTACAACAAATAACACTCATAATCGCAACAATAGTGATAGAAACGTAAACACATCTAATTTAGCTACCAATCACGAAATAGATGATGCTAACAAAGCTGCTATCTATTACAGCAATAATAAGAAGATGAATGAAGAATGGTCCAATGGCAACAATAGTGCATCCAACCATTTTCAGAAAACTTCCTCGCCATATCGAACTAAGTTGAAACTGAATGAATTGGGAGCCACATCATCAATACCGTTTATACTTACACCTCCAACTTTAACTCACAGCAGTAGCAACAGCAACAACAACAGCAACAGCAACAGCAGTAGCAGCAGCATCACCACTAACAATCACAATGGCAACAACAACAGCATTAACCATACACAGAACAACTACTTTGCTAACCAGGAACAAGCTGCTGAGAGATTTCAACTGCCTCCAGTTGCTTCTAACGGTAACCCACGAACTTCACTTTTAGATCATCAAAGTCAGCATGATCTTCCGAATCAGGAAGCATCCACATACCAATCCAACGGATCGTCATATTATCCTACCCCATTGCATAACACTAGTCCTATGACGTCTAGTAACCCGATTCACGTCAATACTGCTTATAATGGATCTATCAGTAAAAGAAACCCTCAAAGTCAACCTGTCCCATTACCCATGTACCAACAGTCATCTTCTTTTACTTCTTCCAACCAGCATGATTATCAGCCAATTCACTCTGTGAATGCAAACAACAGTCTCAACCCGACCGATAAAAACCAAAATGGGTTTGCAAATTCAATGGCTCATACTTTTCCCAGCAGGAATGGAAATAAGGATAATTTAAAGAGTATTATTAGTTTACCGCCTTTAAACCATCAGCAAAATTTGCCAAAACTACCATCTAGTGATTCACTAACCGGCTCCAGAAATTAGAACTTTAGAGACATCAAGCCAAGAGTTAAATTTCATGACATTTGTAATGTAGATTTATATTTATCAATACCGCCTCGCCTAATAAAATATAATTTTCTTCTTCAAGCTTTTATTTCTTCCATTAACAAAGACGGTATAAGTCAGAAAGATATCGTTATTATTAAAATATCCTAAATTCTTGTCAGTATATAATAATATAGAATAATTATATGGGAAATCAAAATGATTATTAATGCCAAAGAGTTATAAATGGAGAAACTAGACAGTTTAAGCGTCATTCAAAAAGGCTTCTCTCTTTTCGGCGATTCTGGCAGCTCTTCTTTCACGGGCAGCTCTGTTCTTCATTCTTCTAGCTTCAGCTTCTTCAGCCAAAGCCTTTTCACGTTGAGCATCAGCCTTAGCTTGGATGATGTGTTCGACTAAAGCTCTCTTGTGCTTGAAAGCGTTACCCTTAGCTTCCTTGTATAAGACGTGGTATAGGTGCTTGTCGATCTTACCAGCATCACGGTACTTGGCCAGAAGTCTTCTCAAGACTCTTAATCTTCTGATCCAAACAACTTGAGATGGCAAACGGGCCTCTCTGGTACCCTTTCTCTTACCATAACCAGTGTGACGACCGGATCTCTTGGACAAGGTGTAAGCTCTAGTTCTGGATCTAGAGTGGACGGTGACAGCCTTCTTGACGATGGTACCGTTCTTGACTAACTTTCTGATAGCATTTCTGGAGTTAGCTTGAGAAAGTTCAGAAGTTTCGTTTGGGTCTAACCAGACCTTTCTCTTACCGACACCGATAACGGAAGCGGCAAGTCTCTTTTGAGTACGTAAGTTAGCCATATTGTATCCGGGTTTGCTTCTGAATTTGCCACTAACTTGACCTACAAATTGAATCAACACGCTTACTAACTCATTTAACAATCTTTCAAGACATTTGGTCACTAGAGTAAAAGCGACTACAATTCCACGATTGAAGCAGACTGCGACCTTCGAAACCAGTTGAAAAATTCAGTAACCAATTTAGGAAGTATAAAATTTGAAGCTAAAAGAGAGTAAAAAGCGAAAAGCGAAAAACAAAAAACAAAAAAAGCAATAACTCGGGCCCATGAACATTGTGTACGGATGTATTAAAAACAGTCCACTGTACTGTGCGGGTAATAGCTACTACAATTGGCAAAAAGAAAAAAATATTCGAACGCTGTGAAAAAAATGATCAAATTTTCTGGTACGAAATATCTAATGGTTCATTTGCGATGAGATGACTTTGTCTAACCCATACCGTGTTTCCTAATAGGTAAAGTTACTAAATATCCAACCGTTACAATGGCCAAATCCTTACGTGCTAAGAGTACTTTAAAAGCTAAGTCTATAAGGCGTCACGACGTCCATCAAAAAGTTACTGATGAGCGGGCTTTGAAAGCAGCAGAGATTTCTAAACGTAGATTAATAGAACAGAAAAAGCAGGCTGAGAAAACCGGCATCGTCACTGAAGAAGGGAAAACGATTGGTGATGTCAAACGAGTAAGCACTTCTGGTTGGAGAGATGCCAGACATCACAACTATAAGAAGAACAAGAAATTAAAGAAGGAGAAAAAGAGAGGCTCTTTCACAAAATTTTAAGACTACCAATCTTATGATCTCTACATTAAAGAAGAGGCACCATAAAAGTATGGTGGTGTTATTGCCACAAAAAAAATGATAATATTATTGCCATCAAAGTATCATAGTATTATTGCCATTAATATACTGAGTAGATATAGCCTTAGTGTACTTATACATTTTTGGGAAGGAAAAAAAAAGAAAATCCTTTGACACAACTGCCCACCAGTTTTGAACTATTCCATTATTCTCAACTGTTAATTTTAATAAAAAAAATATGCATCTTATCCTTCTATGTCGTCATTTTTTACACCTAGCTCTCCTCTCACGTCTCAGTCTACTTTGCATCATATAGTAAGTAGCCCTTCTAATTATAATCTCTAAGATATCCTGTGTATATTCTGGATATTTTTCTTTGACCCTCTCATATAATTGGTCCATTAACATTGCTCTTTCCTCTCTACCTGTGTCTCTAATCCATGTCTTGTATCCCAATGGGTAATGCAGTTCATTCTGGAAAATGTCCAGAATATATTTCTCTCTTTTCAACGCTTCAGCAGAACTCTTCAAATTCAAAACCTGGGCAAGTCCATGAGCAGAGAGCCTTGAATCGCTAACACTCTTATTGGTGATAATGTGACTATGGAGGTTTCTCTTCTTAGCTTTCCTCTTTAAAGCTCCCTCGTTAGACATCTCTCTCATATGAGTATGAGGTGAGTCTTCCTCACTACCAGCAGTGCTATATGTGCCTTGGTGGAACGAGTACGATTTGGAAAAGTCCGGTTCGTCTTCTGAAATGTTAGACTTGGTAGAGAACGTGGAGGCCAAGGAGGAATCTGTTAAGGGCGACTGAGTCCTCGCACTATTCAACGCCGTCTGGGAACCAGTATGCTCGGGCCCTGCTGGGTGGAAACCTTGTAAAGTTGGTACAAAACTTCCAGTATCAAAGAAATCCGTGCCAAGCAAATCGATGTTGAAAACGTCTTCGTTAACGACTACAGGTACTCTTGGTTTTTGCACCATCGATATATTAAATGCATGTAACGCATCCATACTCTCATCGGGGTAAAACGGCGATAATGGATTCTCTTTGTATATCAACGGATCCGAAAGAAATCTTTCGTTGTTGACAGCGAAATCACGCTGATTGTTACCAGTAGAAATAAGAGTTCGTAAAAAATTTGGATCCCGGATCGACTCTAGGTCGTGGCTCCGAGGTAACAACCCAGCCTCAAGGTGCGTCGGGTCCATTGATAAGTAGCCATATAGATCCGGGTCAGTCAGGTCGGTTCCCTCGTGCGACTCCATACTGAATGTGTATTTAAGATCTTCGAAAGGCATATCTTACGCGAAGTAAGTTATTACTGCTCAGCCAGATGATTGGAACGAGCCTTATCTCGACCAGAAAATTGAACCTCAAAACACTTGACATTCTAGGCTTATTTATAACTCAGATCATGGAACATCCTCTTAGTGGGAGGTGTAGGCTCATTATCTATTTTGAGATCCTAAGCAGGAAAGAGGATGGTTGACGGCACATGTCAGTGAAAATATGTACCTTGTGTCAGAGACAGCCGCAGGGAAGCGTCGAACTTATGTCCAGAGTGAAAACAGACAAATAGACTATCAAGAAAAAAAAGTGCCAGAGAAACTCTGTGGGGACAGGCGTGCAAGGCGTTAACGATAACTACATAAGTAATCTGTAAAAATGCTGGGAGTCAAGACCTGGCCAAAAAACCTCGCAACGCTGTGCTCCAAACCCTCTACGAGTCAACCACCGTAGCTTGGTGTATGATGAGCATAGAATTCTTGTTGAGGGTCAGTGGCTTTTGACAATGTTGTTGTTTTCCTTGTGAATTATTAGTCCCGTTGTTCTAGTTACGGATCTCCTCTCTATACAACGGAGAGATACGTTATCGAGTTGTAAGCTTTTGGGTTTTTTCAATCACTGGAGGACTAAAACAGCGAAAGCGCCGTGATAGGGCTGTACCGAAAGAAGTTTTCCCTCCCCGGAAGTTTACTCTTTTGAGTGAGAAACCAATGAAGAAAGTTTGCTTGACTGCGAGAAGGGTAGAAAGCCTTGTAACGAAATGCTCGAAATCAGTGCGTCAACATTGAGTGACAGGTTAGGGAGGTGCACCCTCACCAGATGTTAGGCAATGACACGCCACAAACGGCATAAAGCAGATAAGTTGCATACTGCCGTATACTTGCGCCTGTCCCATAGGTGCAACTATGGGTCCACTCATGACGTTCTGCCCTCAAGCCCTTCTCCGCGGAGCATGAGAAAAAGAGAGGGACATACGAGCACGTGATTCACACGCCTCGTCACTTCGTACCCTTGCGCCGTCGCTAACTGCGGAAAAACCAAAATGAGTCCCTTTACCGTGGTGAGGAGAACAGAGTCGTAGGGGCATGTACTCGTGCCCTTAAAAAATTATATAGATACGTGAATCTTAGTAATGCTTACCTAGTGCAACGGAAAGAATGCAATGAGATGACGGTGATCAAATAATTTATATATTAACTTTAAGACTTTGTGTGCGCCTTATTGGACGATTCGAATTCACAAGAGAGGAAAAAACTAGTACTGAAGAGAGTGATATGTTCTTGTTTTTGCCCATCTTATGTGGGGTTAAGAATTTTGACTCTTCTTATGATAAAGTTGGTAGCGAGTACCACGGACTTTATTGTCCACGGTGCCACAATATGAGTGTCGAACCTATTAAGAGGAAAGAATTTTTCACTGTATATTTTATCCCGTTGGTCCCTGTTTATTGGGGTAAACAACTACATTGTCCAATTTGTAATTGGAGGCAGGACTTTAAGTCTCGCGAGGATCTAGATAAAGTATTACATGAACAGTCAAATTTGAAAATGTAATTATATGTACACGTTTTTTTTACAAATCTTTCCCGTTACCATCTAGTTTGGACTTCCTTCTTTGTATTTCCAACTCTAAGTTTCTTAATAGCATAGATTCGGCCAACTCCACATTTTTAGTCACGGTACTTTGGATAGTAAAAACTCTATAATTCATATCTGTGCTGTTTTCCGCAGGTTTATCTATTATGATCTTAGTCTTTGTAAATTTCCTTAAGTGACTAATTCTGTTACCCTCTCTACCCACGATGGCACCCACGTAAGTCTCAGGGATTAGGACAATGGCCTTCACATCGGTGTGTACCGGTTCATCATCCCTAACAGAAGATCTCAAATGCGGGTAATAATGTTTCTCTCTCTTGTTTGGATTCCCTTCCTTCAAGATGATGGCACTTAGATCTAGTAGCGTGTTGGTGATTGCACTTGAGAACCCTTGTAACTCCAATATCTTCTCTGTACTGTCAGGTAAGAAATCCCTGGAGACTACGATCTTGACACCATGTTTCTTAATCAAGGATTTAATCTTATTACCTCCTTTACCGATTATGGAAGACACGTTGGAGTTAACAATTATTAACCTTAAGTTCCCAATGTTGACTAGCTCATTACGGTCTTTAATCTCTTCCTCTGTAGGTGGCGGTAAAATATTATTTAAAAAATGAAAAGGATGCTTTACCACAGCAGTGTCTTTATCAATGTTTAGGACGTTCACGATATCTCCCAATGCATTCGACACATTCATAACGGTCCCCGAGCAGGAAAGAATTCTATCAGAACAGCCTGGGACTTTGTCGGAGATACCAATACTGACATTGTTATCCTCACGGATCTTTGTGATTCTTGTCCCCTTAGTGCCAATGATTTTAGCTGCCTCTTGCAAAGATAAAAGAAGCTTAAATGTGATTAATTGGATGTATGTGAGATCCTCACTGTCAAAGGGCTCAGCTAAAGCCCTTTCTTTCCCCTCACTCTGTACAGGTCTTGCAAAATCGCTCATTTGTTTTAATTCCGGTGAATTATGAATTAATATTTTACAATCCAATTGATACTCCCTTTCTTGGGTGTCGTTTATATGAATTAGTTTCCCACACTGTTAGTACCACTGGCTCCAAATTATTGAGTGTCTTTAATATGAAAAAGGCTCTGATGATGGACTTAATGTACAGTATATGATTACAGCCACAAAGCAAAATATTAAGACCGACGAGCAAATTTGAAATAAGAATGCTATTCAAAGAAGGTTATTTTAATGTGACGGCTCTTTCCCCTTCTCCTGATTGGATTTGGTAAAAAACACAAAAAACACAAAAAAATATAAAAACGCTTAATAATCGACAATATATTGAAGCTTTACTAAGTAGGATGATATATAAACAATTTTGCAAAAGAGTGAATATATAAAATCTTGCTTGCTATCCGACATTAGACACCGCTAGAAGAATAAAGTCCAGATTATACGTGTATATTTCAATGCGACATGGGTTTGAACATGAAAAAACGTGGAAAATTTGGGTCCATTGTTCATATCTTACATTATTAGTTTTAAACAGCACATAGTAAACGGTTTATTGAGATTTCTTTCTTTACCGGCTAGGTGAATTTATTCGATTACGTCTAGTCAGTAACCCACCAAGCAAAATGTTTAAACGTGAAAAATAAATAAAATGACAAACCCTATTAATTGTTATGCCTGCATACTTGGTGCAGCGGTGACAAGAACGCAAAAAAGAATAAGAAAAAGAAAAGACGCGTAAACCCTAAACCGGAGAGAGCCCATTGTAGCACAGTTCTCTTGTTGCCCTGCTGGTTCAGTGGTGTCCATCACCACTGAACCACGTGTGTAAACCGGCTTACCATATATGGATGGGTTTCCTGAACCCTAACGAGCTCCTCAGCATGGTAGGTAGGCTTTTCAAGCAGGTGCGGGCTTGCTGTTGGGGGTAACGTAGCGGTCCTGCGGATTTCTTGATTTTGTTACTTTGTGCAGTAAAAAAAAAAGTCTTGGTTACTTTTGTGGCAAGGGCCAAGCATGTGAAGTACGACTACTTTCCCGAAGGAGTAACTCCTGCAGCCGTTCTCTCCGACACGTCTCCAACACATTCCCCCTCGGCATTCGGTGGGAGCCAGAAGAGCAAACCACAGAAACGTAAAAGAAAAAAAAATAAAAGAAACACCGCGCCAGAAAACCGGATCCGACAACGCACGAGTGAGCTTGAAAATTTACATGCGATCCTGACCACACACGTGATGACGGGAAGCACGTGCCATGCACGTGCTATTCACACAGCGCTTTACTATCCCCGCGCACAAAACCCCGTTTTTGATAGATGAACTATCGCTAAGAACGGGAGGGTGGCACACGGTCACTGTGCACGGATTAAAAGGGGCAGATTTTTGTTTTTATCCGTTTTGCTTCTCCGCGGCGAAAAGCAAGCAAAAGAGGCTGTCGCTCCGTCTTACATAATAAGCCGTGCCGGTGAGTAATTTGAAAAGTAACGGTTTGTCATCCACGTAGTATTTATATAACAGGCTCGATTCTTGCAAAGGAAATAGGATCGTCTTTACTGATTGAGTACTCCAAATCTGTTCGCCTTTGTAAACTGCAGTATAAAATAACTGGTTACTAAAACTATCTGTATACTGCTATTTTGGAAATATGACTGCTGATTTGCCTACCGTTGTTTGTGTCGCTAGAGCTCGTATCCCCACGACTCAAGGGCCGGACATTTTTTTACATTTGTATTCTAATGATAGAGATAACAAGGAACACTTAGCTATTGTGTTTGGTGAAGATATACGGTCGCGCTCGCTGTTCAAGCGCAGATCTGCGACCGAAACCCAGCAGGATAGAATGATTAGAGGTGCTTACGTCGGGAAGTTATACCCTGGGAGGACCAGCGCCGACGTGGATGAGAAGCTGGGGCTTGCACTACAGTTTGACGCAGAGGGCCACCTGTTGTTCGACGAGTCTACCTGTTGGAATGGACAAGAAAATGAAACTTTGGTGAGAATCCATAGTGAGTGTTACACTGGCGAAAACGCTTGGAGTGCAAGGTGTGATTGCGGTGAACAATTCGATAGAGCAGGGAAACTGATCGCTTGCGAACACGAACCGGAGACAGGGATCAAAGGTGGGAACGGCCATGGTGTCATGGTCTACTTGAGACAAGAAGGTAGAGGTATTGGTCTTGGAGAAAAACTGAAGGCTTACAACTTACAAGATCTAGGTGCAGACACCGTCCAGGCTAACGTCCTATTGAACCACCCTGTAGACGCTAGAGACTTCTCTATCGGTAAAGCAATCTTGATGGACTTGGGAATCGCTAAAGTAAGACTACTAACGAATAACCCTGATAAAATCAAACAAGTGGTGTATCAACCATACATCGACTGTGTGGAGAGAGTGCCTATGGTGCCAATCCACTGGACGAATGAAGAAGAAGGTATCAAATCTACAGAGATCGAAGGATATCTTAGGACAAAGATAGAGAGAATGGGCCATCTTTTACAGAAACCATTGACGTTGCATACAACGAGAGAGGAGAAGACTACTACGACAGTGATATGAAACTCAAAAATATTTTTTTGAACGATATCACTCAATGTGCAAATTAACGAACTTCATAAATCATACTAGCTATCACTATCTATAACAAGGTAATCAACGTCTTATAGCATTTTACACAAAGAGAAAGTATCATAGTCTTGGCGCAGTGGCCCATCGTGAGAGACCAAGTCCGTCATGATACACGGCGGATGCATGCAAGTGATGTGGAAAACACCTAACCACGGCATAAGGCTGGGAGGGAAGCGACTTCTGTTTCTCTCGAGCCGATGTGCATGACCAAGTAAGCTCGCCACAGGCTCATTATCAGCGTGGTACCAGCTCTCCACAAACCTGTTTATTTTATTTAAAGTCCTATGTACTACAAAAACACTAAAATGCCTACGGATGACACAGAGAAAATCTTCTCTACTTAGACAGCTAGCAATAACGAGCTGTTCCTACCGCCTAGTACCTTTTCACAATCCAGACGCGCCGCTTGGAGTGTTTCAGTACCACGTGATACATATACAACACGTGACAAGATGTGCGTCTGATCACGTGTGTAATTCACGTGTAATTCCGGGTAACATTGCGCGTAACGGACCGTATGTTTACAAATGGAGGCCCGATGATCCACAACTTATTATTGCACACAAGTACTGGGAGTCACACTGGATTTCAAGCTGCTTCGTAGAATTTGAAACTTACTTGGTAACGGGCATTTTTTTCACACCTTAGCATAAAAGCTTGAACTTTGTTATTGCGCTGAGGGCTGGACTCCTCTTGAAGTGTGTGAACGTGACTTAATCCAAAAACAATGTCGCCAAAGATATGGGAATCTACGAGATTTGGGGCGCTAGATCGTGTGTTTCTTGACGAAGATTTACCTGTGGCTTCCAAGATCGAAATTTTAACCCAGTTTAAAGGGCACGTAAAGAAAGAATTAGTACAAATAAATTTTGTTGCAACCTACTTCCAAAATCTGTTGGAGATAGGCAAGAGGTTTTGTCATGACGTTTCAATATCATTAGTGACTCATTCAGCACTATGCTACTTGATAAAGAGAGTTGCGTACCAGGCACCTGAATCATTCAATAAGAAACTAGTTAATGATTTAATTATTCATTTCATTGAATTTCAAGATATTAACTCCACTGTAGGTAACCCCGAGCATTATAATAAAATCTGGCTCTTATCGAATAAGGCAATTGAAACCATATATTTGACGTCTCCATTATTTGTCGAGGACTGTTTACAAAGGCTCCTAGTAGTGAATCAAAATTCATTAAAAAATTTAAAGCTATTGCTCTTACTTATAGATAATTTAGCCAGAATAAATTCAGAGAATAGCAATGGTAAGCGAGAGACCAACGGTAGTATAATCTTCCTACAAACTTTTTCATCTGAATTTAGCAAGATTTTAAACAACACATCAAATAATATCAATGATGAGCAATTCCACCAAATTTGCGAAATTATTCGTGATACTACTTCAAAACACCTAAATATAAGACTTTATGATGCATTCAAGAATAGAATCACAAGCGAAGAAGTGCGGTTACTCTTCAACACTAGCTCTGGTGGGAAGGTCGAGCAATCATCAAACAAACAAACAACGAGAATAGATGATGTTCCCACGGAGAGAAACATCCCACACCCCTTCAATATTGAGAAGGAGGTGACTCTTTTAGCTAATGCCACAAAACCAGCTCAATTATCGAGCATCGAACAGAATCATAAAATTGAAAACGTGTACCCAAGTAGCTCCATACAGTCTCTGATACATGATTTAGAAGGCCTCATAGAACCCTTTGAAACCGCTAAAGAGACTGAACAGAATTGGAAGGCAAGACAATCAAATACTGTTGTAATCACCCAAAAACTTATAATAAACGAATCCTTAATACAATCCAACAAGCAAGTGCTGGTAGACTCCCTGAAGGAGATTGGATTCATAGATTGCCTAGCAAAGGCCTGTTTATCATTAAGAACTACTTTATCATTGAACGGTTGTAAGCTTATGAAAGAAACACTAACTATCTTCGAAGACTGTTTGACGAATAGTATACTGGATCAAATTTTTAATATTCTAAAGACTTTACTTACATCAACAAAGAAAATTACGTCTCAGATGGGATTCCATTGTCTTTTCACCATGCTTATCCATAACGGTTTCCACACGAAGATTTTCCAGAACTGTTTCATGCTAATAAATGAAAAGACAGTGCTTCCCAGATATGTCTCTTCAATCACATTGAGAGTATTCTTAATAAAATTTGCTTTAGAGCCTAAACTCGAATCCAATGTCATATACATGGAGGAGTGGCTGAAAAAGGGTCTAGCCGATACTCAAACGACTGTCAGAGAATCTATGCGATTAACGTTTTGGTATTTTTACAAAATCTATCCCACACAGGGGAAAAATATCATTACTAATGAACTCTCACCGCAGGTTAAAAAATCTTTGGAGACTTCACTACCGAAACATTTGAATATAGAATATGAAAGACCAGGAACAAACGCATACTCTAATATCGCCTCCAGCAATAGCTCAAGGAGATCTAGTCTTTTATCGACAAGTCAAAATAGTCATTTAGTAAGAAAGCCGCATCCTAGCTATGCACAGCCAACACATGCATCTTCATACCTTCCAACTAATGGTGTAAATACTTCGCGCAATACACCAAGACAGGCATACCGCTCAACTAGTGATAATATCAGAAGACCTGCACATGATTTTAAGAACGAAGGTAGCAACCCAAAGAGACAAAGAACCAACACAAGCAGCACGACTGCCAGGAAAATAAGCGCACCTGTAACAAGAGGTTTTGAAGATTCCAGTAGTCCAATGCTTGACAACGAGAAGGGTATACGTCAACTTGATCTAACTGATGAATTAATTGATCCAACTTCGAACACTATGTTTGATAAGTATTTAGACCCTTCCTCACGACCTGACGATGCCACAGGTGCGATTAAGGAGAGTTTGACAAAAATAACCTATTACCTAGAGGAAAAAGACTATAAGAATGCTCTTTCCATGTTATCTAATTACTTTCTGACTAAGACAGATACTCAACCAGAAATTGACACCAAGATAATATGTGATCATCTCCAATTAATTCTACTGAAAGATTCTGAACATTTGAAACCTTTGCTTTCCTTTGATCACTTCATTAGCAAGATACCTCTGATTAATGTTATTGAGATGCATGCCGTCTGTAACATGTCTCCAAATGATTTATTTTCGAAATTTGCTAGCAATGATCAAAACAAGTTGCTTGGGGATATTTCACAATATCTACGCGATGTTCTTTACAAAAGCCAAAGGACTTCAGCAAATCCGCTTTTTTATATGAAGTACAGAGAACTGCTTTTAAATTACTCGATGCAGTTACTGGCGTGTATCCTAACACCTGCACACAACCAGGAACATGATCTCATCAGTTTAGATAAACTTTTTGATCTTTTGATAAGTGCCAGTGATTATGAGATGAGCAAAAAAATATACTATGGTCTTTTGTCAACAATTTACGAATGCAATAAACAACATTTTGTAGGTAAGTTGAAACATGTTAGTAACTTAACGGTTAGAGATCAACTTATCCAGTCTATCAGGTCACGAGACTCTACATTTAAGTTCCAGGAGTATACACAGAGTACGAAAGGCAATGACAATATGGCTGCAGATGACACCGATGAATTAAATGATGCTCAACTTGCTGAAGCTACAGATGTGAATATTAAAAGATACTTGGAAATGACAATGATAAATCCAGTTTCTGTGTCCCATGCCTTTCCTGGAGATGGTACTGCTGTTGACTCAGTTATGTCAGAAAAGGGTTCAGGTATAGAAAGTGTTGATGATACAAATCGCGATTCAAAATTATCTGAGATGACAAAAGTAATTAGCATTTATCAGAATTTGAATGTGACGTCTGACGAGCACAGCACTGGCGAATTTTCGAATTCGCATAATACTACCAGAACTGCAAGTCCTCCATTAAATGATGATTCCAACGATATTAGTCTAAGTGACATTTTCAATGGCCAATCCAAAAAAGCGGTGAATAACCAGCATGACAATTTGCATTACAATACTGATTCGCCATTCAATAACCTAAATATAGGAAGAAAGCCACATAATTCAGACGAGGAGGCAGCTGGCGAACACACTGTTAAATTTAGCACTGATCCTCCTAAGATCATTGACGATGAAATGGATAAAAGGGACAAAGAAAACAATCAAAACTTAGCTAAACATTCAAGCGATGAGATTTCAATACCTTCTTCAAGGCAGTTAACTGTACTGGGAGAGAGAAAAGGTTACAAAACTCCTTCTCTACCAACAGAGGCTGATGAAAGGTCTGTAAACCAGCTGTCTAAGACACTTCTAGACTACGTGCCACCAGGTTCGCTGATCTTTTTTGAGTTGTCGTCTCTATTATTCATGAAAAGTTCTTCTACCGAACTGAAGACCACAGAGGAGAAACAATTAGATCAACTTAATCTACTGAAAAAGGCTAAACTACACATTGACGACGGAACATTTGCCGTTAAGCATCTCAATAATATCATCATACCTCTCATAACCTATGATCCTGGAAATAATGTTCTTTTGCCTTGGTTGATACAAGAAAGAGGTTACAATGATCTACTCAACCTGGCCTTGATGTTAATCAAATCTATTGATGAAACTACTGTTACACCTACACCTGTCTTGAAGGCATCTTTGATCCTTTTAAACTGTTTAGCATCTATTAACGCTTCAGTGAAAGCTTTAGACCAAAATGAGACGATTTCTTTATTGTCATTTGAATTCTATTCTGGCTTATGGAGCCAGTTAGTCACCATTGCTGACACTATGGCCAAATCGAATACTCAAATCCGTCAACTCTTATTTGAAACAAGAAATGTGTTGGTACAGATTAATTTTTTCAGCTCGAAATCTGTAACCAGGATTCTTAACCAATTAGTCTTCAGCATTGATGACGCCGACGACGATCTTACCATGAGGGACAACACCACACTTGAGAGGCAAGCAACCCATAGTCAGCCAACATGTAATGACTTGATCGATAGGGGAGTAAAAGAAAGCTTCATGATGAACACCATTGCAGAGATATTTGATTTTCTTTTAAAATGCCCTGCTAGCTCAACGTATACTTTCAAGAACCAACATTTATCTGAAATTGTTCAAACTATGGAATTTTTCACTATGAAGAGATTGGACAGCTGGAGGTACGAGAGTTGTAAGGTATTAGTAAATATCTACAGGCTGTTGCAGGACGAAGAGCAAAGATTAAAATACGACATTGAACCAAAGGAATTATTTAGTTGTCTGCATCCTCAGACTTACAAAAAAATTGACTACATGGCTACAAGAGGAAATAAACCATAAGGATTACAGAGAAGGTCCACTCTTTGCATTTACTTCATGTTGACCCACAGACTCAACATGGCATCTATAACTATGCCACACACCAATATATATATACTGTTAGATACTTATTAAATTCAGGTTTAATAAAAGTTGCTGCTAATACGAATGTACTTCAAATGATTAGATATAGTATTTACTGTATCTAAACTTCTACTTATTCGATATCCTTTTTTCTTCTAATATTAAATACAAGATTCTGGTTAAACATTATTTTGATCAATATGTTATTTCCAGTTCTTTATATATAAAAGAATTATGATTGCAAATGAAATATTTTGATCAATTGCACAGTGCACTGCTCAGAAACAACACATCTTACCTAGGCCCTTTCTTTAGTTGTACCTAGAATCAAATGAAGCATTTATTAATTACTCTTTGATAGATGGTTCATCCTCCTTGGTTTGTCTGTCTATGCACTCTTGAATCATTCAATGACTTGTGGAGATATATTCTCCTATATTCTCCTATCCATAAGCCCGTTGTCCTAGTGTACACAAACCTTAATGTTCTCCTTCATTGCTTATTCTTAATTGTAACCGCTCATCGCGCTTCACTATTTAATTAGTTGATAACCGTAATTTAGCAGTCTAGGGTTCAGCGTTAAGATGGAGCCTTGGGGACTGCCATGTCCAACATATACAGACATCCATATATATGATTGCATCCATACTATAGTTGACTTCACAGTAGGGCTCTGCTGGTATTATGGTGATTTTTCACGCGTTTCAATTTTCAAATGAAAACAAAAAAACACGTAAAAACCGTACTAATTCTAATGATGCTAGAATCACATTATGGGCAAAGCTTACTGTCTTCTGAATAACAAACTGTCCCACATTGAAACACTGTTACGGTAGAATGACAATGGAGAAACACGAAGAAACTGTTATAGATCACTTTGGACCTGCTGCTAAAGATGCTCAAATCATTGAAAAGTTGAACCAGGTTTCAAAGCTGTTCAATATATCCATCGAGGACATGTACATCAAATGGGAGCAATTTTCATATAGCACCAAAAACAAGAATCAGACTCATTTGAATGTTGAAAATATTGACGAATTTAAACAGTACTTACAACATCAAATGGAGAAAACTGCTACTAGCATCGCTCAAAGTGCTGATAGAAATGGCACACCAATGATCAAGAAACCGAAACAATTGAAACCTCTGAGTTCCAGTCCTGCATTGTTTGGGTTCAACATCCCAAGAACCCCTACATTGAACAATAAGAGGAGATACCCTAAGGATGCTTCAGAAATGAGCGCAGAGAAGGCAAACCCATTGAAATTTAAGAAAGAAAATGCCACTTCAGACACTGAATTCCATTCGTCTCCAATAGCCTCTAGTGTCACCAATAGCCCATCGACTTTAAATGGGTACTCTCCAGAAGAGAGTGGTAAAATAATAAGCTCTTTAAACCCTAAGGAAATTGAAGTAGGATCAGGACTAGATCTGGACGTGGTATCCCCACCACTGGTCAAAATACAACCGCATTATGATCCGCTCAAGTTCAAATTTAGGACCATGAGACAGAATATTATTGAAGCGTCGGACCAACTGGATGAACAGATAGAGGACTTTACACACTTGATTCAAACTACTTACAACTTAACGGAGTCTGATTTTGGTGACCCAACTATTCAATCTCAAACTGACATCTACACGGTTGGAAGAATAGTTCCAGACTCTGTTACTGCTGATGGATTTTTGAATATCGAGTCCCTATCTCTAGAGACTTCTCGTATTAGTGGGATTGGCAGAAGGATTAGGTTAAATTTTGAGAATATAAAAGAAGTTTCTTTATTCTGTGGACAGATCGTGGCATTACACGGCAGAAACGCAAATGCTGAATATTTTTTGGTCAATAAAATCTTAGATATGCCATATCCGAACTCGCCAGTCTCTACAGAGGAAGAAATCAATCAATACACGGAACTTCTAGATAACCACGACTCCAAGATTATTATAACAAGCGGGCCATATTTTGCGGACAATTCCTTTGATCTCTCTCCATTGAGAAACTTTGTGACACGAATCAATACTGACATAAGGCCGCATGTTTTGATAATGTTCGGTCCATTTATCGATGTTACAAATACATTTATTATGAACGGATCAATACCAGAGTTTCCTGGTATAACACAACAACCAAAGACACTTGATGAATTGTTTACTAAATTGTTACTTCCTGTTCTAAAGGAAATCGACCCACAAATACAAGTGATTATGATACCTTCTACCAAAGATGCTTCCTCAAATCATGCTGCATACCCTCAAAACTCTTTTGATAGGAAGGCCCTTCAATTACCTAAAAATTTCAAATGCTTCACAAACCCTTCTACTTTCCAAATCAATGAGGTATCAATTGGGTGCTCTAACATAGATATCTTCAAAGATATGAAAGAGATTGTTAAAGGAGGCAACACTTCGATGAGAAACAGATTTGATAGAATCTCTGAACATATTTTACAACAAAGAAGATATTATCCAGTCTTCCCTGGGTCAGTAAGAAATATCACGATCGAATCTGGGGGAGGGAAAAAACTGGTGAAGCATTTAAGTGGTGCTGATTTGGAGGTCCCAAGAATGGGATTGGCAGATTTTGTAGATAAAACTGCCCCAGATCTCATTATCAACCCGAGCGATCTTAACCCATTCGCAAGAATAGTTAAAAATGTGGCTGTTATAAATCCTGGGAAGTTTATTAAAATGAAGGGTTCTAATGGATCATATGCACAGCTAACGGTAAAATGTCCCACGACCCATGGTGATGACCTTACAAAAATCGAGACAGACTCTGAACCTTTGTTCTTACATAACTTATGGAACCGTTCAAGAATAGACCTGCTAACCAGCTGATTAATATACATATACAAATTAACATTTAAAATTATTTAAAGCTTTGAATGTTACCAGGTGGGACACAATATGAACACAGAGTTTTGTTTGGAACATTAAGCTCGAAGTGATTATATAGAGTCATTAGATATACAAATCATGCACTTACATTTTCTCTTTTAGCTTCTTGAAAAACCCTTTTGAAGCTTTGTCGTCCACTTGGGTGACTTGAACCTCCGTATAAACCTTTTTTCTTATTCTCAAATCATCTTCAGGATAAATAGCACCCGTAAGACCATTGTCATTAGCTTCCATAGCTGGGAACATCCTATCCCTACCATTTGGAAGACATTCCTCGTCATTAGCTGGCGATCTTCTTGGTACAGTTTTCATCAAATCCGCTTTATTAGTATGAAGTGCAGAAGCTGCCGCTGCTGTTGCATGTTCAATAGGTGAGGGTGCTGTGTTGTTTCTCGACGATATCGAAGACTTATTTCTACGGTGCGTAGAAGTTGGAGTCACAGGGTCGATGTAAGTTGTACCAGATGATCCTACCAATTTGTACGAATCACCAGTAGAAAAATCGTTTTTATTTGGTGTATTAATATTGCCAGGCACATCGATACTTCCAGGCACTTCAGAGGGGCTGACAGGTTTGTTTGGTGCCAAAGGTGTCACTGAAGATTCTACATCATCGTTACTCAAATCAAAGCCGTTAGATGGCTGTGAAGATCTCCTGACATCGTAATGGTTATTTTTATCTGCTTTGATAATTCTTGGTTCGTTTACCATTTTGTTAAACATAAAAGAAGAGCCGGATTTATTCTTATATTCTAAACGATCAGCTGGACCTTGCATGTATGCCCCTCCATTACTTACTATGCGACTAGATTTATTTCCCACATTAGCATTATCAACATTGTTCAGTTTTCTCTTCTGCTCTTCATGACTTTGCTTCGATGGGTGAGATTTGGCTTTCTTAACAGGTTTCAATTTATCGTATTTTTCTTTGTTCTTAGACATAAGTTCATTAGTCTGTAGTGACATAGGTAGCAAATCTGTCTTAGCTGGTAAATCCACAGAGCTTCTTCTGCGTACCTTCGTTTTAACTTTCTCCTGAGAGGCAGTTACAATCTTTGCAACAATAAAATAAGCACCTATAGCGAAATGTTCCATAAATACGGCCAGCATGAAAATTGATGTTCTACCAATATCAAAAACATAACTCTTTGGTGGCACTGGATTCTTCTTATGGGCATTAAGCACTACATGCTCCTGAGTTAACCCGCTATTAGAATAAATGAAAGTTATTAAGGGTGTTACCACTAAGGACACACACGTAACAATTTCCATAATGATATCCCAAGTATCAGAAGAGAAATATACACCGCTGGATTTGTTTCGAGCCACATATTTTGCCAGGTTGATGTCTGAAACCAAGGTTGGTACACATTTAGCAATCGCTCTCCAAAGGTCAGTCTTCAGTGTTACAAAAGTGAAAAATAGAAGAATAGATGGAGTAAGTGGCCAAATCACTGAGAAAAGCATAATATATCCAATCTGAATGGTTTGTGACCTTATACTATCATCAACATTGAATTCACCCCACTGGCTTGTTGTCATCTGTACAGCCTTTTCCCAAAAACCTAATTCGGAATTATAATGCTCTTTGACAGATTCCTTAGAGACTGCATACTCAGAATTGCTCTTATTCATGCCTTTTAACATGAAATTCAATTTTTCTAAAGCAATTGGTAGTACATTATTCATCATCAACAAAATAATTTGATTAGTCACTGAAAAATAGAAGATTTGGTCATTATACCGATTATTATTCAAGTGGTAGGTATCTTCTAGAACAGGAATATGAAGTAACCTGGTGACTCCTTCCATTCTGGATTTTAACTGAGGAAGGAAAGTATTTCCGTGAGGGTAATAAAAGAATAGCGTCAATAGCAATGGAACATAGCTGACCAAGAAGGTCAAGACAAAATTTTTCTCCATTCTAGATTTCTTTGGATCTATGCCAGCTTCCCAAGCTACAAATTTCTCGACGAGAAGCTTTGAATAAATGGTGTTCACTCCAAAAGTCAGCGCTGAGAGCACCAGTGTTGGAATCAATGAAACCACAGACGATAGAGGCCCTGAGTACAAATGTGTCAGGAACAGTTCTAACGCAAAACACGATGTTTGAATAGTCACCAAACCGAGTGCAAAAATCGCCGTTATAGGGATGAAACAACATTTTCTGATCAACACCGTGCGATGATCAGCGTACCGAGTCTCTATCTCAGTTAGATCATGGTTATGCGATTTCCCGAACTTGCCGATATAACTGTCCTTCACTCTGTAATTCCAATTAGCAGTGAAGTACATCGACCAGCATACCAAGAAGCAGGCGTACAATTTGTTAAACTCGTAGTTGAAAAACAGTCTGATGAATAACCCAACGCCAGCCAATGGCAAGAGTGATTTCATACAATAGTTCAAGAACGCAAAATATAGCGCCAGTTCGGGGTTTCCAGTCAACGATGCTAGTTCGGCCAACTCAGAATCCGTAGGCACACTGTAATGGCCCGTTTTCTTTAGCTGCTTGTTCAAGAACCCGTCTAATTGCTTCGATTTTTTCTCGTCATTCAATGGGACGCAGCTGTTGACAAACTTCAAATGCCTCAAGGCCTCTGAAATCTCGAACACTTTTTCCTCTCGATTCATTCTAGTGAAAACCAAAACAGTATTAAGATCAGGTCCAGGCCTGGTCACGACTGTTAGCCCTCTCACAGAGAATTCCGCAAGGACATTGGCGAGGTTGTCTCTAGAGTAAGAGAAGCTAACCACAAAATTTGGATCTAATTGCTTCAGATCGTCCATCATAAATTACTTCTTTGCAAATTCAGTATAATGTCATTTACTATTCATGCCAAGACAGATAAGTGTTAAAGAAAACCATTACCGATACTTTGGAATGCTTTATATCCATTCATGGAACACCCGATTTTGGGTTACAATTATACCTTCAAACCATCTCTACGAGCAAATGTGATCGATGACGGCTCAATATCCCCTAGACTCGTTAAAACATCCCTTGATGTAACCATACAATCCCTCAAGCCTCGAGCCTTCCCTTGTGCATTCTTAGATCGGTGATCCCTTCATTACTAATCCCCTTATAAACCTCCGCACAAATTAAAAAAAAAAAACGTCAGTAAAAGTGTAAAACCACGTGACGCAGTCCTTTGCTAGTCCATGTACTGACGCCTCTCTTCCTGATACACGGTTGAGACGGCACGGGGTCTCTCAAATAGCCACAGCGTATTTCACACACTCTACAATGTACTCTGACAATGGTCCTTCAAGCGTGGATTTGCATGTTATATTCATTTTTTTATTTTCTTTGTATTGGATCTTCATCAAACAACCAAAATCTCCGTCCGATTTGGTGTGTATTACCCCATTGATAAACAATGTATTAGGTAAATTGTCTTGATTAATAATGGTAAAGCCCATTCTATTTATATTTTGGGAGATGAGTACGATGGCGTCGTCCACGGTGTTTATATCCAGGATCTTTGATTCTCGTTTAAGGTCGACGTCTTCCGTTTGATATTCTCCTGGTTTGCCCAGCGTGTCCCCCAGGGCCTTCCATCTGTTGACAAACTGTGGGAAGCTCATAGTTTGTTCGTTTAGGTCGTGTCTTAAAGTCGAAGTTAATCCCAAGCCTAATTTCAAGTTCAGAATGTTGGAGCTACCTCCTACTCTGAAATTGATGTTTAAGATAGGGCTCTCGTTGACGCTGAATGGTTTCCTTATTGTGATTCTGAAATTCTGTACAGATCTCTTACGAGTTTCCAATGTCAATAAAGTTAGTGCCTCTACGTCTTGTATCACGTATTCTGGATTGTTCTCCGTTCTGGATGCAATGACTCTCGTGGAGAGCCCTGTCATTGTCCATTCAGACTGGTTAACGTAGGTTAGAGTTATATTTAACTGGGTGCTATCTTTACTTGTCGGGTCGAGTGGATTATCGGCAATTTTGTAGATAATCTTTATTAATGGAGAACTGTACAGGATACCTTGCTTATGTGCCAACATTCTTCTAAATCCCTCTCTCCAATTAACAGAAAGTTGTTGTCGTGAATAAAAACTATTCTCAAGGGTCCCCTGGTCGGTTGTTTCTTCCAGTCTCTTCGGTGTGGCTAATGGTAGCGGGCTGTCAGTAATGTGGAATCCAGGCATTGGCTCTGAAATTAGATCCAATAAATCTGTCTTACCATTCTGTCTTGTCAATTGAATGATTTTCAAGTATTGGTAAGATCGTGTTTGTAATTCGATATCCAACGAATTCAACTCTAGTTGGAAAAATTTGATAACAGCAGATTGGATAGCTGAAGAGGTCTTATACAGTTTTATCATAGTCGTCAGTATCATTCCTTTACCAATGTTTGAAATCACGAAATATTTTTCAGTGAAAGCATTAAACAGTTCAGGGATCGAATATCTTTCGTTCACTATTGTCGTATATTCTCCAATAACAAACGCCGCAGTCATGATTAGAGATGGCGACATGTTTACTTGGGGGTCTAGTAACATCTCCACCAAGTCATTAATCGCCATATCTTTTACCTCTGAGTTGTTTACAATCAATTGACAAAGTTTATACCGAATTCCTTCATCCTTCCATGACCTTCCTAGTTGTAAAGACAAAATCTTGAAAGTCATTTTCATATACCACGAAGGGTCAGTAGCATGTTCCTGCATAATGAGTGATACTTTTAATGCAATATCTGCTTTTAATTCCGGACTGAGTGAGTATTTCGGATTCACGATGAATCTTAATAAAGATTCCACAATTTGCTTTACATTTCCTACATCAGCAAACGTGAAAATCAAATTAACCACTTGCTTCAGGATGGATAAGTCCTTCTCTTGTTTCAATATTCGTAGCAATAAATCAAAATGCTGGTTTTGTATCACATCAATGACAATTTTCCCATTTAAGGAACATAGTTTCGTTAAAGAGTCTAGGCATAGGTATCGTACATTAATATCAGACGAAGTTAAACGTGCACACAGGGCATTTACAGAGCTTATAGTAGCTTCGGCTGTAGGGTCTAATTTTGCTGAAAATTTGATCAATGAAAACAAGATTGTATTTTGTACAATCCTATCCATTGGGTCCGCACCATGTCTAGATGACAGGTCAATAGCTTTCGTTACACAGGATCTTAGTTTCCTTAATGTCTCTAAATCAATATTGCTTGTGTTCAAATATGTCTTCGCTTGTTTCTCCTCGTGTGAAGCATTTATCAGCACGTTTAGTAATGAAACTGTCTTAGTAATTAACCATGGGTTTGGCATATTAGCAAATTTATATTCTGATGGAAATGGATTTATTGGTGATGGAGATGTACCTTCTACGATACAATTGTATAAGATATTGGCCAATTGGGGTACTAGCCCCAAAAAATAACTGGCATCGATGTTAGTGGCAATAAACTCTACCAACGGCAACACTGTGAGCGTCACTCGATATTCGTCAGAGTCATCTAAAAGACTTGAGATACGTTGGATCCACATTTGCTGCCTTTGCATGTTTGCAGACAGGATACTTAGATTGGATTTCAGTAAAGTCAAAAACGCCAACGAGGCTTTCATCTTTAATGAAATTTCCGCTGTCGGAGATCTTAATATTTGGAAAACTGACGTGGTTAATTCATCATCATTGGCAAACCCGGTCAAGGAAATCCCCCCAACTACACCAATAAAATTCAGTGCTAATGCAACAAATTCGTTGTTATTGCATTGAAGATCCTTCAGAACTGTGGGTAAAACCCGGTCGCCAATGGCATCGATCACCGATTTATGTTCAAACAGTAATCCGAGAGACATATAACCCAGGAATTTTTCAGAATAAACAATGGATTCCAGAAGTTCTGCAATTTGATCCATGGCAAAAAGAACATCCTTTAGCTTCACGGTACTCGAGGTAATATAGATGTATGCCAATTTCGCCACATATTTTTTACGTTGATACCCATTCAGTTTGCTGTCATTTTTCTTGGATGAATGTGTGTTGGGATCAAACTTCTGCTGTATCTTAATAAGCTCAGAGTGGATTCTCTTTTCGTGATCCTCAGAATGATGATACGCTCTGAGGTCTGAAATAAAAAGCTGCAAACCTTTGATGTTAGAGTTATTAGCAGCTTTATTACTTAGCCCCAAGAGGGACTTTCGACGCTCTAGAGACGGTTTTTCTCTTGTTCCAAAATCCATTTTACCATTAAATAGGGCAATTACCAAACACTGGAAGTCAAGTAAATCGGCGCACTAAATATTGGAACACTTATTAGATTCAGCAATGCACTTTTATGAGCTCAATTCGTTGTGTGGAATGAGCTATAAAGGGAAATTGTCTCTGTTTTCATTGTAAATGTGCACTATTCATTTGATGATTTGATATTTCACGTTTAATCCATTATTGAAGAAACACTCCACATCGAGCATATTTCTAGGTTTACACGCGTTCAACGGAAATTGTTACGTGGTCCAGGACTAGCATTGACTTACTCTCGACGAAATTAACTAAACAAGATGTCGCTATGGGTGGATAAGTATCGTCCAAAGAGTTTGACGAAACTTTCACATTCAACGCAATTGACCGAGTTGCTCACCAGTCTAGTTGAACAGCCACAGGATTTACCTCATCTGTTGCTATATGGTCCTAATGGGAGCGGGAAGAAAACCAGATGCATGTCATTATTAGAGTCGATCTTTGGTTCTGGAGTCTACAGATTGAAAATCGATGTGAGACAGTTCGTGACTCCATCTAACAAGAAACTGGAGTTGAACGTGGTAAGCTCTCCTTACCACTTAGAGTTAACACCTAGTGATATGGGTAATAATGATAGAATCGTCATCCAAGAATTATTGAAAGAAGTGGCGCAAATGGAGCAAGTTGATTTTGAAGGCTCTAAAGATGGGATTGCCCACAGGTATAAATGTGTAGTGATTAATGAGGCCAACTCGCTGACCAGAGATGCTCAAGCTGCGCTAAGACGTACGATGGAGAAATATTCCAGAAATATCAGGCTGATTATGATTAGTGACTCTTTATCCTCGATCATCGACCCGATCAAGTCCCGGTGCTTCATGGTGCGTTGCCCATGCCCCTCCACTGATGAGACTGTACAAATACTGAGCGATGTGGCATCCAAGGAGGACGTAAAAATTGAAGATGGTTCTGTACTAAACGCAATAAGCCGCGAGGCTAATGGTAACTTAAGAACTGCGTTGCTGATGTTAGAATCGATGGCTTTAAATAACGAAATGACTCTAAAAGCCACAACACCAGTGATCAAACCAGACTGGATGGTGGTAATCAACAAACTATCTTTGAAAATTTCCAAAGAGAGAACTGTGGGCTGCCTTGTTGAATGTCGGTCTGTGTTATACGACCTTTTGGCCCACTGCATACCTGCGAAGACCATTCTTCAAGAGATGACTTTTGCTCTTTTATCTAACCCATTGTTGAAACAGGACCAAAAAATCGATGTCATAGAGCACGCCAGTATCTTTGATGAACGTTTGTCCCTTGGGAACAAATCCATATATCACCTGGAAGGGTTCATTGCTAGGATAATGTGCTCGTTAGAAAGGTGAACATGCAATGGGTTCCTTACCTAATGCTTACGTACAGATATATATATATATACAAGTGTTTTGTCGTGTATCAACGGCCTCTGTATAGCTTATACATAGGGTCTTGCGCTTTTTGCCTTAGTGCAATCTTCTTCAAAGTCCTTTGCGAGATATTCTTCAATTGATCATGCTCTGCGGGACCCTGGACATCAACTAAAGACGACAGACCCACTCTTGTCTTGGACTCTCTCGTGACGAACTCGTACACCCCTGGTAGCTTGGTCCCAGCAATCCTAAACGCTTCTCGGGCGACTTTCTCGTGTAAATTTGCACCATCGATCTCAAAGATAATCTTCCCAGTCGGGACACGCACCATCCAATGGTCAAAAGAACCCTTCCCTTTTCCCATTCTCGTCTGGTTTCCCTTGACACACACGGCTATATCCGTGACTAAACGTCTCCACATCTTCCCGTTCGCCAATTTCCTCACATACCGCATCACTGCAGTGTCAGCCTCCTTCAATTGCAAAGCGGTCAGCCTGGTGCCTTCCGACTTCAATCGAATACCAAACCGGCCAAACGCCAGCGTGGACCCTTTCGTGGACCCTCCAATCCTCACAGGTACACGGCCCTTATGTTTCTTCCTCTGTACACGGAAACGGGGGGCATACTCATGGATCGACCTAGCACAGCTCTTGGCAAATGGCGAGCTAAAACCGCATAGCCCACTCCACTGCCGGCTCAATTGGCTGCCAACTTTTCCCAGTAACATCTACAACCGTCTACAACCGTCTCTGGAACAACTCCCACTCGCAGAAAGGGCCTTGCATCACAACTGGCAAGCTCTATTCATCAACATGCCCTGGACTGTCCGTTAAATTTATTGTTGAGCACGTGCCACGTGACTGAACCCCCATCGGCGAGTTCTTCAAGGCATCCAGTACAAGGACGGTGATGCTTTGGAGTCTCCGAGGGCTGTAACGAGGTGGTGTGGACTGCGAGTAGTGGGTCAATTGGGTACTTTGAGTCTGGTAAGTTGGGTATTTCGGCTTTGTCGGTGAAGTTATGATTAAAAGGCAGATCTGGAGCGGGTTTAAAGGTATCCGCAGATTTCAAACTAGCTCCGTGGGGAGCAAACCGAGGTCAATTACATTGGATGGTAGAGTGTATGAGACGGATTCTGAGGTGTTCAATGTGTCACAGACAGTGGGTGCCCAAGTAGGGAGAAATTTGCATTTGAAACCTAACCATCCAGTGAGTATATTGAGAGAGTTGATTGAACGGAAATTGAACTCTGTAGATCACGGTTTTCAACCGTTCAACTCGTTTGGCCCCATTGTGTCCGTGTACCAGAATTTCGACTCGTTGAATTTCCCGCAGGATCATCCCGGAAGGTCCAAGTCGGACACTTATTATATTAACAAGGACACACTGTTAAGAACACACACATCTGCACACGAGATCGAGTGTTTTAAACAGTTGCGAGAGTTGCAAAAACATGGCTTTTTGATTTCTGCGGACGTGTATCGTAGAGATGAGATAGATAGGACTCACTACCCTGTGTTTCATCAGATGGAGGGTGCCAGGATCTGGCCTCGTCATGATCTGGGACAAATCGAACGAGATTTGGCCCAATTGGAGCGGTTATTGAAGATGGAGAAGATTAGTTTGAACGTGGTCCAAGATGATACCTCCTTGGAGAATAATCCGAAACAGGACCAAATGTCTGTAGAGGAAGTGGATCTAGTCGCAAGACATTTGAAGAGATCTGTTGAGTTAGTTATCTGTGAAATCTTTAACAAGAAGATTGAGAATATCGTAGAGACCAATAGATCACTGGCTACACCTTTGGAAGTCCCTAAGGAATTGAAAGTGAGATGGCTAGAAAATAAATTCCCTTGGACAGCTCCCTCGTGGGAAATCGAAGTGTTTTGGAACAATTCGTGGTTAGAAGTCTGCGGGTGTGGGCTCGTTAAAGGTAACATCCTAGACTCCTCACAACTGTACGATGCATCTACAATCTCGTGGGCATTTGGACTGGGACTAGATCGTTTGGCGATGTTACTATTTGAAATCCCAGACATCAGACTATTATGGACTAACGATGAAAGATTTGTTAACCAATTTACCAAAGATAAGATTTCTGCATTTAAACCATACTCCAAATACCCTGGGACTGCCAGAGATGTAGCCTTTTGGTTACCAGAGAGTAAGGTTAGTGCAGAAGATGCAGTGCACCCAAACGATGTTATGGAAATTGTAAGAGATATTGCTGGAGATCTAGTAGAGAACGTGGGACTAGCTGACAGTTTTGTTCATCCTAAGACCGGTAGGAAATCTTTATGCTATAGAATAAATTACCAGTCAATGGAGAGGAATATTACAAACACAGAGGTGAACAGTTTACATGACAAAGTATGTGCTAAATTAGTGGAGTCTTACCATGTGGAGATTAGATGAACAGTCTCTGCCAGAACGACTTAAATATGCAACTTAAGCAATATATGTACGATGCTTATACCTGTAAATAAAAATAGTACAAAATAGTACAGTTACGGTCATACTCTCTCCCATTTATTGCGTATACTCATTGACAAGTCAAAGTGCTACTCTACAAAAACCTTATAAGGAAGTTATTTCTGTGTTCACTTGGAACCATGTAGAGCCCTTTGTTAACTTGAAAGGGTTGTGGCTAGCATTATCCACAATCATTTTCTTAACCTTAGTGATCCTGCCAACAAACCATTCTCGATCCGTGATGGAGAGACTACTGGAGTCGCAGAGTAGATACCTCATTGTCTCATCTGATGCAGTGAAAGCAGCCCATGGGTGTGCTTTCATATTTATTTTCTTGTTGCTTTTAGATCGTAGTTCATCATTAGTTGTAGGCTCTTCTTTGATAGAAGGCAATGGTGGTGTTGATAAATCTACTGAGGAAAAAGAAGAATTTAAAGAAGATTCAGAAGATTCTGTGACAGATATTCCATCTTTAGTTGGTAGAAATAAAGCTAAATCTCCAACTTGGAAATTTCCCAAAGATATCCTTTCTGATTTTATCCGATCTATCTCGCTACCTTTATGTTTATTTTCCTTTGATAATTGTTTGGCTAGGGATTCGACATCATTAAATCTTTTCAAGACAGAAGTTTCGTAAAGAGAGTCACCATTCAATTTGTTAATTTGTTTTATCAAACTTGAATAGAAGTTAATCTTTTCAGCATTAGGTGAATCTTTTAATTGATCATGGAGCGTTTGAACTTTTTGGAACACTTGGCTTTGGATACCTTCAAACTTGGCTCTGTTATCTCTTGAGTGCGAGATGGATAAATCCATCTTTTCAGTACCAATTGTACTCTTGTTCAAACCTTTCCTCAAACCTTTCACTCTCTTGATATACAAAACGTCTTCCTCCCCATGCAGTTTTCCAGAATCACAAAGAAGCAGTAGACCGATATGCTCCAAAATATAAACATTCATCTTGTAAAAACTGAATAAGCTGTCCAATACATCCATGCTCATATCACCTATTTTCCTGTCTTCTTCGTCTGTTTGCGTCTCTTTATCGATGCCACTTCCTTTCAAGGTTTCAAGGTTTTCTAATACTTCGATATCTGTCAAAGATTTAAAGCTTTCCTCCATTCCAGAATCAGTACCAGTGGCTTGTTTTTGAAGCTCTGGCTCTTTATTCAGTTTGTTACTTTCGTCTAATGCATTTTTAGTCCTTGCATTTTCTTCCTCCAAGGTAGCAAATTTATTCTCTAGTAGTTCAAATTTCTCTCTCCAACTTTTTTCTATAGATTCCACCTCATTCATATGCTCTGATTTTGCAGTTTCTAAACGAGAATTCAGACTGTCCTTATCCCGTTCAAGGATCTTTACTTTTTCTTCCAATATCGATGACTCTTTTTCTAGTCGTTCGTTTTCCTTCAAAGTAGTCAAATGTTTAGCCTCCATTATATGTAGCTCATTTTTATAATTTATCAAATACTCAAACATCTTCTTTTCTTCCTCCTTCTCAGATTTGGATATATTGGCAAATTCTTTATTGAGGTTTTGCATTGCTTCTTTGTATGCACTAGCCTCTAATTCTAAATCCAAAACCTTAGAATTTGCAGCAGATAAAGCTGATTTATTAGCAGCATTTGAATTGCTGAGTTTTTTTATTGTCTGTTGGAGGGTTTCAATCTCAATTTGTAGGTCGTGGAGTTTAAATATTGCAGGCTCAAAATTTTTCAATGTCGTTAAGCTACCAGTAGAAATCCCAATATCAAAAGTATTTCCTTGAGACAGTGCTATTGAGTTGGAAGCATTCAACACACCAGAGGGCCAATGGTTTAGATTTGAGTATCTCGCCTCGTGCAAAATAGATTCTAGCTTTCTAATCCTTGATTTATAATTTTCTATTATTATTGATTCTTCCTTAACTGGTATATCTAGCATATTGCTTATGCTATGTGATCTTGAAAGAGCTTTTGAATAAGTCGCATTCTGGGCTTCAATAAATTTTTGGAACAGAGTATCAACAACGTTCTTGTTTGATGATAAAGATGAGATCTTCTCTAAGTACATTACAACGAAAGTCTTCAATTGAACTAGCTTCTTTTTTTCTGTTTCATACTGATGATCTAACGTTGTCTTCTTTGGCGCAGATCTAATTTTTTGGATTTCTTCCACATCGCTCATATCCTCGTTTTGCAAGATTTTAGATATCGAACCAAAATCCTTTAACCAGTTACCTCGAACTTGTATCTCTTCCGCTATAACACTATTTATGTCTTTATCAAAGCTCGAGAAGTTTAACACATTCTGGGTGAACCAACTCAATCTTCGGTATTTTTCTATCAAATAAAGTCCATAAACCACTGGTAAGTCTTCCACTTGAGCCAATTGAATAATGTAGTCCTGATATTGTTTTAAATCATTACTGCAACTGGTAAGCAAAGCTTTCTTAATATTCAAGCTTCCAACTTGTAAGTATGAGATTTGTCCTAATAGAATTATAACTTCCACTTGCAAACGTTTCAAAGTGGATAATATCTCCTCTGCTTGCGTATATAGAGCCAAAGCGATTGTGTAGAGGGTTTTGATAGCGTTTTCTTTCAAATTTAAAATCCATTGTGTCACCTCAAAGAGGTATTCCGAAGTAAATTCTGTGGAATCCGAGTCTAGTATTTTTCTGGTCTTTTCCTTTGTCTCGTTTACTAAGAGTTTGAATTTCTCTAGCATTCGGCTCTCCAGTTGATACTTATTTTGATCTAGAGTATATTCTTGTGATACAGCTTCAATCTGTTCAACAATCTTCTCTCTATTTTGAAAGTTATCGTCAATTCTGGCTTTGATATCCTTCAGTTCAGCGTGTAATGAATCATCTAATGCAGATATTTTCTGCTCATTTTTCTCTAATTTGTTCTTATCGATATATTGTGTTAACGGTCCATCTAACCCTTCTAATGTATGAGCAATATTATCATAACATTCTCTCCACCTGGAATCCCTTTTGTTTGAGACTAATTGTTTTAAAAACTCCATATTCGAGCGGTAGTATTTTTCTACCGACACAGTGTATGTCTTCAGATACTCATTGCAAACAAGTAAACATTTCAAAATCCCTCTTGAGTTACTAATTAATTGACTGATAGTATTTTGAAGGTAGTATACGTCAATCTCTAGCGCAGTGAGCCAACCTAGATTGCTTGACAAGATACTAATGATCCTTGCATAACTCAAAGATTGCTCTGAGAGCAAGTTTGCCTCCATAATAGGAGAGTTCACAGGTTTAATACTGGATTCTAACTCTTCGATTGTAAGTATAATATTCATCACTGGTTTCGAATCCTTAAGCAGCGAATCTAGTACGTATCCAGCCTTATGCCTTAGCTCTTCATGTTGCTCCAAAGAGCCAACCCCTTGGTTTGTCACACTGAACACTCTCCTATCAAAAATATAAAGTTCATGCTCTTCGCTGGTATCTTGGAATTCTGCCGGATTCTTGGAAAGCTGTTCAAAATTCGCCTCAACCAACATCTGACCGTCTGGCATCAGGACAACCAGCTGAGTAATGGGTATATTCCATTGTTCGTTAATAAACAGCTTAAAGTCATAAAACGAGGTAAAGTTAGCTATACTGGTGAGAATAAAACACCCTATTATCCCATGGATTAACTTCGTCTTAGCAACGCTTTCATCCTCCATCTTGGCGTTCACCATACCAGCACATAACATACAAAGATGAAGAGCAGAAGTATAGATTAGTTCAACCAAGCCTCACAACAGGTGATACTCCGAAGACGCTAGTGCAACGGATGAAATAAGTAGGTCGGCCCATCGCTTAAAATGTGTTTTTTTTTACCTTTAAACGTACAATGACAAGCGTTCTAGTCCCTGGAACCAGCTGGTAGGTGAGCAATCTCCGTTAACGAGAGTAGATAGAGTTAGCTAAGGATGGGAGTGTCATATCAAGTACTGGATATTGAAAATGAGTACCACTTGGCCGAAGTAAAAAGGCTTATTGACGCAGATTTGAGCGAACCGTACTCGATCTACGTGTACAGATATTTCATGAACCAGTGGCCTGAGCTGGTTTATATAGCATTTGCAGAAGACACACCCACTCCGGAGTCACAGCCCATTGGCTGTATAATATGTAAAAGTGAGTTACACCGTAACGTTCGAATGCGTGGATATATAGGAATGTTGGCTGTAGCAACAGAGTATAGAGGCCATGGGATAGCGAAACGGTTAGTCCAATTGGCCATTGAAAAAATGCATGAAGAAGGTTGTGATGAGATCATGTTAGAGACCGAAGTCGAGAACCATGCGGCTCTGAGTCTCTACGAAGCGTTTGGGTTTATAAAGATGAAACGAATGTTTAGATACTACTTGAATGAGGGAGACGCCTTCAAATTGATCCTTCCCTTGACGGAAAAGAGTTGCCAAAGGTCCACATTCTTGCAATTGCAAGATTACTAACTTGGCTCAGTATTGTTAAGTGAAGCATTGAATATTTTGTACATACGTATATAAATAATAGAGCGCTTGTCCTAGGCAGTTTCCTTTGTAGCATTGTAAAGCTCTTTCTCAGACTCATATCTCTTCTTATCAGCAGCAGTCTTGGCCTCGTACGGCTGTTTCTCTTCTGGCGTCAAAGCCTTCCATCTCTCACCAAGCAAACGGCCTATTTGTCCAAACGTCACATCTGGGTTTTCGGATCTGACAATGTCCCTGTTCTCGTTAGCGAAGAACATATAGGCAGACAACGCCCTCTTAGGAGCGTTTGGGTCTTTCTTTCTTCTCTGTACTTTTCTCTTAGCTGGAGCACTACTCATTGTAAATATTACTATTCTGACTTGGCACGATTAACCAAGCGAACACCAAAAGTCCGCTTAACAGCAACACCAATTTGCACTATACACAACTAATATATGGAGCCATCCCACACAAACAACAACGGTTAGAAACTACCAAATGGTCACCGGGCAGTACACAACTCCTGTCACAAACGTAAACAAAAGGGACGCGTCCCGTGGGCCTCGCCGTTTCGCGTTAGGGTTAGAAAATTAGGGTAATCAAATACCCTAAATGCTTGCATGTAGATATGAGGGCTTGCTAGTGAAGATTAGGTCTGAGGCTGTAAAGGTAGGTCTTGCATACCGAAGTTAGGTGTTTGCTATGTAAGTTAGGGCACTTGCCATGAAACTAGGGCATGTCTCATTAAGTTAGGGCATATTCTACAAAATCAGGGTATGTGTTTGTAAGTTAGGTGTTTGGTGAGCAAGTTAGGGCACACATTGGTTTTATAGCTCTCACTCACGTGATGCATTTTTTTGCGTCGCAGTTAGGGCTTGATGACAGTAAATGTAGACGCTGTCGATTCAAATGCCGGAGTTGATTTCCTTTCCCAATGACTATCGGCGAGTAGTATTATGAAAACCATGCTTAGAAGTCACTAGAATAACAATGGAGGTCAATTCTAGGGCAGTGCCGCTGTCGCAAAACACGAGAATTGCAAATTATTTGGCTCCTGAGGACTCTATCTTGAAAAAACAATTGGTTAAAGAATTGCTTCCACAGCCTGTGAGCAAGAGATCCATCTATGAAGACGCCAAATTTTCTTTACCAGAGAAGTACGAGGTGATTCAGATTCTTGGGAAAGGTTCATACGGGCTGGTGTGTTCTGTGAGGGACAAATCTAAGGATTCTGTGAACTCCGTGTTCCAGACCATTGCCATTAAGAAGATTATCCACATCTTCCAAAAAGAGATCTTGCTGAAGCGGGCCATTAGAGAGTTGAAGTTCATGAATTTCTTCAAAGGACATAAAAATATCGTGTCTTTGATCGATCTGGAGATCATACAGGAAAAACCTTACGACGGACTTTATTGCTATCAGGAGATTGTAGACTACGACCTTGCTAAAGTCATTCACTCTTCGGTACCATTCACGGAGTACCATATCAAATATTTCTTCTACCAGTTGCTTTGTGGATTAAAATACATTCATAGTGCAGACGTGATCCACAGAGATTTGAAACCGGGCAATATTTTGGTGACATTGCATGGAAGAGTAAAGATCTGTGACTTTGGTTTGGCGAGAGGGATTGCTCCAGAGTTTCAAGTCCCTACCGGGCCCGGTTTCAACGCAACAATCACTAATTATGTAGCCACACGATGGTACCGTGCTCCTGAACTTATTTTGTCGTCTAAACCTTACGGTAAGGCCATTGATATGTGGTCTGTAGGCTGTATCCTCGCAGAGTTTTATGGAAGGAAGCCCTTGTTCATGGGTAGGGACTCCATCCATCAAATCTACGAGATCATCAAAGTCGTTGGGCCTCCACCAAAGCACTTGCTAGTGGATTTTGGGTCTTTGAAATCTTGGAACTTGCTGAATAACATGTCTCAGGCTTACAAGAGCTATGACCAAAAGAGAGCAAAGACATGTCTATGGCAAGCAGTCTATCCCAATGCTTGTCCCGACGCGATCCGCATCATCTCAAAATTACTCGAATGGGATAGTTCCAAGAGGTTTACAGTAGAGCAAACGTTGGACGAACCATATTTACAAGAAGTGAGAAGGCCGGATGACGAGCCCGTCTGTCCTCATGGAAAGTTCGATTTTTCTTACGAACAACGATTCACCTCGATGGATGCACTGAGAGAATTGCTCGTCAGCGAGGTAGCCCAATTTAAGAAAGAATACTACCCTTCACAAGCCACTTGGCAGTGAGCGACATGGGACGGTTGTTGGCTACAGGCACCGGGGCAACTGGCACTTTGGAGACCAAAAATCCACGTGACTGGAAACAACGGGGAATACTGATTTTTCCCACTAAAATATATGTAGCTTGCATAGATATAATTCACATACGAGAGGAACAAACACCAGTTAGCACCGGTAAGAGGCTGTTTCTTTGAGCCAATTGACCTGTTGCCGCGCCTCAATTGTGCTTTTAATTAGCAACTATCACTCAAGCAAGGTATCTTTGTCCAGCGAGCATTGAACGTGCCCCATACTTGCCAAAATGGATCATCTGAGTGTTACCTCAAAGGACTCTCAGCAACGGACTAGAAGACGAGCTTTGTCGGTAAATACGATAACTGAGGATCAGCAGGATGCTATGAATTCTTCGATTGATAATCTGCAGGCTGATATCAATGCGATTGACGCCCAATGGCACAATATATTGAAAGAGGATTCCAATCCCTTAGAGCTGGCATTAGCATTCCTGGATGATACATCTGTTGGGCTTGGCCACAGGTATAAGGAGTTTTTAATGGTGAAGGACACACTTGGCGATCACATGAAGGATGTGGTCAACGAACATAGCCAGGCTTTCAACTCTAACGTGGCGTCATATTCTAAGACGGTGATGGCATTAACTGACGCGCAGGAGAAGACTTCGAAATTGAAAAGCGATCTCAGTGATATTAACGGCAAGATTACGATGGAGAAGAAGGAATTGGATGATTTGAATGAGACGTGCAATAACTATAATAAACTTATTGCATCGTTGGCCTCTATAGAGGAAGTGTTACAAATCCCGGAGAAGATAGATGATAATATGAGGAAAGAGGATTTTACTGCGGTCTCCGAATTACTGAAGAGGGGGTTTGACCTCATCAACTCGCATTCTTTGCGGTACGTCAAGGTGTTACAACCGATAAGACAGCAGCTAGAATTACAGGAGCATACCCTTTTCGAAAATATTATCCAAGAGATTCACGCAATAGTTTACTCTAAGAAAAATATCTACTACGATGAGGACACCAAGATTTTAAAGACGGTAAGGATCTCAAGAAATGGATTTACCTCTCTAGAGAACTATCTTTACAACATTGCCAATATTGATATCGTTCAACAGTCTGATCTTTTAAATGTGGGACTTAAAGAGTTTACAGAACGTTTAAAATCTCAAGGTGGCTCTCTTTTGTCAATGTCAAACACGTCATCAAGTATGTCAATCGGTAGAAATGAAAGCAATACTGAATACGTTAAACTTTTGGATTTCTTATTAATGATTGAAGATATTAATAAATTACCCACAGCATTGAACATCCTTATCAAAAGATCAAAAGAGGAAATATACAATATTGTCTTACAATGCACAGATAAAGTCCGTTCAGAACACCCTACTCTCCTCAACGCAGCTAATGATTCTTCAAATGAAAATATCTTTGGTATATCTGTACGCGAGACGTTTTCCTTAGTTATGAGAGAATGTTTCTGGGAAATCTTTATGAAATTGTTCCTAGCTATTCAAAGACACAAAGCAATATTTGAAATAGTTAATTTCTTACAGTCTTCAACGGCAGGTAAGCAAAATTATGGATTAGATAAAATCTGGGCGAATATGATCGAAGAAATCGAATCTCTATTGTCTAGATACTTATTGAACCCCTCTGTAGAGCTTACACGTTCTAAGGATAAAAGAAACAGTTTGTTTGATTTGCCTCAAAAAAGTACGGAGAGAGATACGCTCAATAGAAGTAATAGCATGAATGCCAGAACCTCGTCAGAACCACCAGAACTGCCTAGAAGAAAACATCAACAAATCTTTGCTTTACAAGATAATTTTGAAGATTTCACTTCGGCCAAAGAGCATGCAAATGAACTAAAAACTTTATTAAAGGATATATTTGTTGGTTTCACTATGTCTAGTGCCATCGATTTGGATTCCATATACGTTCACGATGATACTTTCGAGCAGGAAGAATCTCTGATACCGCCAAGTGTTTTCAATATGAAAGTCTTACTAGAGCCATTCTTGTTTTTCTCTGAAGGAACTAACAAAGTTATCGCACCATTACAACTAAACAATGTTCAAACTTCAATGGAATTTTTCAATAATTATATGCAGAAGCAATTTTTTGAAAGAATTAGCATGACGATGAACTATTTGTTTGATGACAAGATAGAATCGATTAACCCATTTACACTTGAAACCATTGATGAAAACCGACTGATATTGAAATTTGCTTGCAATTTCCAACAATTATTTTATAATATAATACAAGTGCTCAATGCTTCTAACTCATTTAAAGAAAAAATGGTGACAGTGATATTAGATTTATTAGAAAAGTTCTATCATTATTACATGCAGATCACTCTGACCATCTTAGGGAATCCTGATAAGAAAAGAAATCATCTGACATCCCCAAATAACATTTTAACACAATGGTTGAATGACAAAGATATAAAGAAGTTTGAAACCGCTATCATAGAAAATAACGATCTTTCTGTGATTGACCAAGAAGCCGTTGCCATGTACTCATATTGTAAAGATTTCTACAATAAGGAACATCGACTTCGTCAAACAGATTTCTTGAAACCGATTACACTAGATTATCTGGTCCATATGATAAGTTCTGTGTTATGGGTATTAACATGGCTACCCAATTTAAAGAGAAGAATAGTAGAGTCTCAAAACGGAATGAAATTAGAAGACTTAAATTCGGATGATCTTAGAGCCTATTGGGCATTTTTCGAGTATACAGATACCCATAGTATGGAGAGGGCTTCTAATTTAAGATTACTTCTTAATGAGAAATGCGAAGCAAAATTTGACGAGATAATAGAAGGCTTTAACGGTATTAAAGTGAAGCTATTTGCATTTGCAAGATTTGACTTACGTGCTAGGTGCATTTATTATACTGGTAAGTTATTTCAAAACAACAAAGATTGGGCCACTGACTTGGGGAGTCTAGAAGTTTATGGTGAAATCACTAACTTAATATCTGATCTGAAAATCATCGAAAACAAGTTAAGCAACCAGCTTGACTCTGCTAACAAGAATAAGATCTTCGTTGGAGTCGATACCACTAACAATTACGCTTTTATCAAAGGTGGTTACTCAATTTCAGCTATTAACAGTAACGGTGTAAAGAAAATGTTGAAAAACATTAATGTTCTTCAGCATTCTTCAAGAAGTTTGTATAACGAAGCATCTCACGTTTCTTTAAGCAATGCTATGACCTTCTACACTTTAGCCAACTCCGATGAAAATACATTACTTGCAGAGGTAGAAAACAATAAACTACCGTATTGTTCAAAAGATGACCTTAAGAATATTGTGAGATTGCAGTTCAGTGAGGAGCTTGTAAGGCAACAAAAGAATGCGTCTGGTGCAAATGGTAGAAAGATGAAACTACCATCGAATACAAGATATGACGAAGCGTTGAAAAAAATTGACGCTTTACATTGAAAGATCAAAGTCCATCAGCATAAGTTCTCTAACTTTATTAGTATAATGTTAACATACCTGGATATTACATAAAGCTTTAAGTATACGAATTAAAAAGCGAGCTTTTCTCTTTGGTTCTGGTAGGACGCCTTACTAGCAATAAATAAATAATGTCTTTTAGCACATCGACTAAAAACCACTTACTTGTTATATAGACACTAGTTTTATAGCAGGAAGGCCCGCCGGTAAGTAAGAAGCGCAGTATGGATGCTATATCAGACCCTACTTTCCAACAGACGAAGCTACGTAGTATTACTACGGAGGAAACGCCTTCTTTATTGACTGTTGTGGTCGATGTCAACTCAAGGATATGGACAGAACTAGATCTCGAGCAAAATGAAACAGGCAGTATTATCAAAGTGTTTAGAAGCTTGATGGTTTTCCTTAATGCTCATTTGGCACTGAATACATCGAACCAAGTCGCTGTCATAACAGCTCATTCTCAAGGCTTGAAATTTCTATATCCCAAGAGTAATAATAAGCCTACCTCTAAGCAAGACCAAATCGATGGCTCTACAGTGATAAGCTCTAGCATGTATAGTCGATTCAAAAATGTAGACGAGACGTTAGTGGAGGAGTTGTACAGCATGTTTAGAGAAGAATTCAATGACATTAATAAACCTGTTCAAAAGAGCACTCTACCTGGCGCCATGTCCGCAGCGTTAGCTTACACAAATAGGATCCTAAGAGAGTTGGAAACAGTCTCGCTGAAGTCCAGAATCATGGTTTTAACGTGCGGTACCAGCAACAGTGCGAACAAAAGCAAAGAAGAGATATTCCAATACATTCCAATAATGAACTGTATATTTTCTGCCACGAAGATCAAATGCCCCATTGATGTAGTGAAAATAGGTGGCTGTGAAGAGAGTACTTTCTTACAACAGACCACTAACGCCACTAACGGTGTCTATCTGCATGTCGAGAACCCTAATGGGTTGATCCAATACTTGTCTACAGCAATGTTCATTGACCCATCTCTAAGGAGTATAATAGTGAAACCAAACAGAGGCTCTGTAGATTTCAGAACCTCGTGTTATTTGACAGGGAGAGTGGTGGCCATAGGGTACATCTGCTCAGTGTGCTTATGTGTCTTGTCCATCATTCCACCTCACAATAAATGTCCAGCTTGCGATTCTGAATTCGATGAAAGGGTCATCACTAAATTAAAGAAAAGACCCGTGGTTCCCAGATTGAACTCATCCAAGAAGAAGGTTTCCAAGCCTACTAAATAGTACCCATGTTTTATACAATTGTATATAATATTTAATGATTCATTCAAGCATAGTTTGGCCCAGTATACATTCGATCACTGTTGAATAAAAGAGCAACTTTTACCAGTGCACTACAAGAGGATGGGGCAGGATAAAGCACCGATCGATGAACTCTTTGGCCAATCACCAGTGTTTAATATCGCCGACCCAGCTGTTGATCCCAAAGTGATAGCTTACTTGCAAAGTGTTCGAACTGAGGCACTAACCACATTAGTAACTCCAGGGGACCACATCGGCCCACAAATTAGCCAGGCTAAAGTAGACGCTACCATATACGATGATATCGATGATGCAGACATTGTTGTGGTACCGAATTCCTCGCAGATAAGTGAGGAAGTATGGGAACCTGTTGTTGAGTGGTTCGATGCTTTGCAAGAAAAACTCCTCTCAGCAGCAGTTGAGGACTACGATTGTGACGACGAGTTGTTAGGGCATCTGAGATGGTACTTGGAGTCTCTGGAACGGAAGAAGGGCTTTACATTACACGTTTTGAATATTTTGGAAGACGGTCACATCCTTGCCATCGAGGCTGACGCAGACCGTGTAGCAAACAAACTGAAACCACTGATGAAACGAATCTCTGGTAGTAAGATACGCAACTTGCAAGAGCTCCGAAACGTGATAAGCGGAGAGTATATCGATAGAGGAATTATGGGATACAAGGATTGGAACCAATTTGTGAAGGAGAACGATCCTAATCACCGGCTTTTCATCATGGCCATATATGGGAGCCAACTATGGACACTCGTCCTGTATATGACCCGCGAATGGGTCAAAGAGATTGGTAAGGGAGGGAAACATGCCAATCGGTTGAAACTTTGGCTGATGTATATCTTACTCCATCTACCTTCAAGATTGGATGCTACTCAGACCAGTTCCGTGAGAGACCTAGGGAAACAATGCAAGAAACTGTTAGAGAGCAACACCCAGATGGGGGAAAGTTCGACAGGGTTACAATTAACTCAAGAATTAAAATCCTTGGACGTTCCAAGACTCGCGGTTCCATGGACAATTATTAAGTTGACAATGTACACTGTAGCGTACCGTTACGGTCAAAGAGATATACTGGAATGAAATAAGGTCCAATCATGCCATTGGCAGGTCCAACTAGGAGCTCATCGCTGATAACCGCTTTTTTTCAATGAATTTTTCACTATTAGTCAATGACCATCACAAGGCTCCCTACCTTTACGAGTGTAAAACAGCACACGATTTGATCTTTGTAGGATTGATTGTGGGCATTCTTTCGATTAGTGTATAGCAAAGATGTCTGAAGAAACAAGTGCTCAATTGATAGATGATTTGGATACCCATCACGAAAAGAATAGAGTGCTAAAGGATCTCTTGGCTGGTACGGCCGGAGGGGTTGCTCAAGTTCTCGTTGGTCAACCTTTCGATACTACGAAAGTTAGATTGCAGACGTCTTCTACACCAACGACTACTATGGATGTCGTTAGAAAGTTGATTAAGAACGAGGGTCCCATGGCTTTTTATAAAGGTACATTGACACCACTTATAGGTGTAGGAGCATGTGTGTCTTTGCAATTTGGTGTGAACGAGGCCATGAAACGTTATTTCCACTCTCGTCAGCCGCAGACGGGCTCTGCGGGCAATACGTCGCTGTTGACTCTCCCACAGTATTACACCTGTGGGTTCGTAGGTGGTATAACAAATTCCTTCTTGGCTTCGCCAATAGAACATATTAGGATTAGATTACAAACACAAACGGGCACAGGACCTACCGCAGAGTTCCATGGTCCAATTGATTGTTTTAAGAAGTTGGTTCAAGGGAAGGGTTTAATGAGAGGTTTAACTCCTACGCTATTGAGAGAGGGCCATGGTATTGGATCATATTTCCTTTGTTACGAAGCATTGATCTCAAGAGAGATCGGTAACGGTGTTAAGAGAGTGGAGATTCCAGCGTGGAAGTTGTGTTTATTTGGTGCTATTTCCGGGACGTCATTATGGTTGATGATATACCCTATCGATGTGATCAAATCTGTTATGCAAACCGATAACTTGGCAAGTCCAAAGTTTGGTAACAACGTTGTCACTGTTGCAAGGAATATCTTCAAAAAGAACGGTATAAACGGGTTTTTCAGAGGATTTGGTCCCACGATTTTAAGAGCAGCTCCTGCTAATGGAGCTACGTTCGCCACGTTCGAGTTGACCATGAGATTACTAGGTTGAATAAAAAGTATACATGCGTAGTACATTTCGAGTCCAATGGAACAAGCGTTAATACTATATAACATTCATTTTATAAATGGACTACGTACATATGTGACGGGTTCACTCTTCCAACCTTCTTAATAAGTATTCTACTTCCACTTCCTTGGTGATGGGAATCACAAACTCTTTATAAATTTTGACTAGATACTCTGGAGTGATTCTTCTTTCGCCTTTAAGACTAGTTGGGTCTACCCCGTACACTTCAGCTTTGGTGATCAATCTTTTCAGGATTTTCTCCTCCACGGCGGAGTTAGTGATATTTTCCATGATCCCATCTACGTCTCTTGCCTTGATTAGACGTGTGTACAACTCTTTATCGGCTTGGAACTTGGCCTCTGCGACAAACTTACCGAAGTGGATTCTTCTACTCAAACTTTGCAAGCATTCGATGTCTCTAGTGGCAACTGACCCGTAGTTATCCAATTGTTCACCGTCGTACTTGGAAATCAATGGGATGATCTCTGTCAAGTACACATCCATAATCTTAGGGTTATAATTAACATTTGGAGAATAGGAAGCCAGCACTTGTGGGTAATTGATCGTCGGTAGGATCGATTCACAAAGTTGGTCTGGAAAGAAAGGCACCTCATCGGGTGACTCAAACCTTCTCAATTGCGAGTGAGTGATCTCTAAATGCATCAAAGCCCAGTCTAAGAAGCTCCCATTAAAATCATGCAATGGCACTGCAGGGTTCGAAGCCATGTACACCCCGGGACAAGTTGGAAAATGTGATCTTTCAATGAACTTGAAAATAATCAAGTCCTCCATCTTAACTAGCTCATTTCTGATGTTCTCCAAGTTGAGAACAGTCTCTGGCTTCGTGAAATCCATAGCAAATATACCTATCTCCGACTCGCTAGTTGTTTCCACTATCGAAGATCATCGGTATACCGTAGACTACGTGGCAAACGCATCGATTAACGGAATATATAATTAAAAGCCTTTTATAGATGAGATATTATTTTAGCGTTGATAAGGAAAACGAATGACTCCCTTGGCCCAATCGCCTGCGATTGGATCGGCCTCCAGTTGACGTTGACTGACGAGGATGCCTGGGACCTTGTTTCAGATTTTTTTTTTTCCCCCAGGCCTTTGCAAGTCGTTTTGTGTTCGAAGATGATCTGCATGGAGCTTACCTTGGCTCTTGAGAATTTTTACGCAACTCTGTAATCATCTCCTCGTTCTTAATCGCCTCTCTGTCTAGGTCGATTTTATCTCTATAGAGTCCCCAGCTTCTAAACCATAGAAACCTCCTAATTCTTGAGTACTTGTCGTCGTCGAATCCGTAGTTATCGTAGACCGCTGACAAATCGCTCTGTATCTCTTGCTGGGACGCTGTCAGCTCCCTGGTGGTCAATACAGAGTCACTTAATTGAGTTAGCCACGAGGTCCCTTGGGCCATGATCAGCAGTGCCAGGGACCAGTATATTAAAGTCATCTTATCGAACTCCGGAGGCGGGTCCCTCTTTTGAAAGTCTTCCCAAGTGCCTGCGTTCCAGTAACGGTATGTCTCGTCAGAATAGAACCCGGCACTGTAATTGCCAACTGGGGCCCGCTTCCGGTGCACCCAATTCGTTCCCGTAACGTCGTAAACAGATTTCTTCTCCGGGTTGCCCAGGATGTCGTATGCCAGGGAGACCAGCTTAAACCTTTCATTCTTCTCGTGGGCAGTCAAGAAGTGCGACCCCTTGGATAAACCCGTGTGGATATTGAGTCGTTGCGACAAGTCCGGATGATACAGTTTCACGTACCGGTGATATTTCTGCCTTAACAATTTTTTAGAGACGTTGGCAGTCGGTTGAAGACCAAATATCTCGTAAGGTGATGGGTTCGGTGTCTGTGTGGGCCACAGTTCGTCGTATTTAATCTTGCGTTTCGGATCCACAACTGGCAGATTCTTGGCAATCTCGGAATAAAATCGGCGTCCCCCCAGCGGAGAACCATGGAACACTGAGCCTGACAGCCAGTGGGTCATCATGAGACACACTTGCACTGGATCTAAACGAGGTAAGGAGCTTCTCAGCAAACAAATGGGATGGTGACCTTAAAAGCGTATGTCAAAATGGTTCTGATCCGTTTCTTTTTGTCTCCTAGGAATCCATATACTCAGGTTCTCAACCGTGATACACTTATAATACACCAGTTCTTGGTATATACAACGTCTATCCCAAACCAGGTGGGTAGTCATGCGAACTACATACTCCACTGTACCGGTTACTACAATAAAATCGCCACGAATGAAAAATTTCCTGTGATGAGCTTACCACTGACAACGAGCTCTAAGCTGCAAACAAGCACGGACACACGCGCAGATCAGATCGAGATGTCTCACAGTGGGCAATGGGATAAGAAGGGAATGGATATTGCTTTTGAAGAGGCCTCTCTAGGCCTCTCCGAAGGCGGTGTCCCCATTGGAGGTTGCTTGATTGATAACGAAACTGGGGAAATCCTAGGTAGAGGCCACAACATGCGGTTCCAAAAGGGCTCTGCTACGTTGCATGGAGAAATCTCTACTTTAGAGAACTGTGGCAGGCTCTCCGGGAAAGTGTACAAGAGATGCACTCTTTACACTACGCTTTCTCCCTGCGACATGTGTACCGGTGCCATAATAATGTACGGTATCCCACGTTGCGTCATTGGTGAGAACTTGAACTTCAAGAGTCCCGGCGAGGAGTACATGAAGTCTAGAGACTGTGACGTGGTTCTTGCCAACGATGAAAGATGTGTGAAGATCATGAAGGATTTCATTGAACAAAGACCTCAGGATTGGTTCGAAGATATTGGTGTGTAGCCATGTCGCTACAACCGTTGTATCTCTATGTATACATACATATACAGCTATATACGAGCCAATTACTTGGATTGACCAAAGGAGTCCTCCATTGGGAACACGAAATCGATGTACGAGACCATCAACCCTATAAACGCGAGACCCACTTTCACCAAAGGAGCTTGGTCCATCAGATTGGTGCTGTTGCCTGTGCCAGCAAGAGCTTGCTGTTCCTCCGAAGTGTTCAAGTAACTATGGACAGCTTGGATAATAGCCATCCAACCCATATACTTATTTCTCAAAAAAATGGCAGCCATTGGCATCGATTGGTTAATCAGACCAGAGACACCCATGGTCTCCGGGTATAGCCCTTCCGGGACGGGACTAGGTTTCCAACTGGTAAAAGAAGACAAGAGTTAGTAAAATTATATGTCTAGGTAGGTTTTCTGCTTGCAAAAAAACAGCTGCTCAAAGAGTCAACATACGCTACTGAGAGATCATCTCTCGTCACATTATTGAGGCCCATTATCAACTCACAATGTTGTTCTCTTAACACTGATACGCTTTGTTAAGTGCGGGGGGGAGAGGGCCAAGTGTTGTTGGGTATAATAAGTGTTGTTCTATACAAATTTTTAAAGCTAATATGAGAATCTATGGGAATATGTAGAATTGATACACGAACAGTCCACTTTCCGGGTACTAATAATGTTGCCTTCATGGGGCAATTGGGCTCTGCCCTATGCCCATTCGAACGTTGGAGGTGCCGAGTCGGGTTTCGGATCCAGGAGTAACTCTTGAAACCTAGAGGCCCGCTCGTGGTAGTAGTAACCTTTCAACGAGTTTTCTGATAGATCGACGAGTACGTAGTAGAATCCCTCGAACGATGCGCCGTGTAAAAACTCTGTGTGGTGCGGGTCATCGATCTTGACCAAACTTGGTTGGCCGTCCTTGGCGTGCGTGTCGACATGATCGATAGAGATGAGCGATTTCTCTTTCCACTTCATTGCGACGTACCTGCCGTTGATCACGCCGTTCTCGTCGATGGTGTGGATCTGCAAGTCAAACTTGTCCCAATGGACCAAGTCAATATCATCGTCTGCGACGCTCAAGTCTTTCAAATGAGGATGCGAGGGCCATTGCGACGAGACAAACCCTAGCTGCACGCCGTCGATCACGTACCCTTCAAAATACGTCTCTATCCTTGGGTTCCTTCTGGTCAACCCATGGATTGTGAGCGCGCCAGTGAGTCTAGGTTGTAAAAAATCCTTGGCACCGCCAAACAAGTCGCACACGTACAGCGACATCGCCACGGCGTGTTTCTTGTACCGCGAGTTCTGGTGCCCTTCGAACCGTGTCCCAGGTCGAAGCCATGAGACCTGGGCCACGGCGCTCAGCCGTTGCCGAGGCATACCCGGCGATGGGACAGTGTACGATGAGGAATCGTCGTCTATGTACTGCCTGAACCCGGCTGCACCACGTACGGGCCCGTGGAACCGAGTATCCTCGTCGTCAGAGTCCTGCTCCTTCCCAACGTGCCCAGCGACCAACGAGTCGTACAGACTTGTATCATCCACAGAATCCTCTTTGCAATCACGCCTTAACAGGCAAGTGCTGGAGCCGGACGAGACACTGCTTGGCAAGTCGGTCCGACAGCTGTCCAGCTTACCGCATCTCATAACGTGTTTACCAAGTTGAACCGTAGGGCCATCATCTATAAAGTGTAACGCAGTGTGACTGATCTTGCTTGGCAAAAGTTCGTTATATAGCCATAGAGCCCTGGCTCCGGAGCAGTTCCAAAAAAGCAACTTTTTTTGTAGGTTGGGCTTTGTTTGGGCTTTTTTTTTAGGTAAGCCCGGCGCGGGGCCCGGCGCGGGGCACCGCGGGGCACTGCGGTGCCTGAACCGCGGGGCACTGCGGTGCCTGAACCGCGGGGCCCAAATGTCCGCATCGGGGCCATGGAAGACAAAAGCGTGGAAGAAAAGAAGACGCATGCCGAATGCTTCTGGAAGCTCACTTTATACGTAAACACGTCAAAACCCTCATTGATTGCCCTAATTTGCCCTAGCGTGCCCTAACTTCTAACCCTATTCTCGCGCGTCACGTGCTTTGCATTTTGGGCACTCCCCACCGGGTAACCCCGCAACGCACTCTTTTTGGAGGATTTAAACGGTTTCACCGCCAGAAGCAAAGTAGTAATAGAGTGTATACGTATAAACCGGTGTGTAATCTAGCAAGTGAGCTCGACAACAGTAGGCAAGATGAACCCAATGCTTGTGAATCTTGGGATCATGGGTGTGCTCATGCTCATCTCCCGGTATCTTGACATGGAAAACGCGATGGTTGTGCTGGTTATACGGGTGCTGTACTGCAGTTCGATAACGATAACGTTTGCCATGTACCAATTGACCAAGCTTAAAATCAAGAAGGCGAACGATTTGACGACGTTGAAGTATGTGGCACCTCCATCGAATGCATTGGTGGACGACAAGGACACTTTGGAGGTGATTACCGTGAGAGATTACGATTTGAAATTGGTGAACAATAACTTGAACTCGTTGTACCAGAGCATCGTGATGATGGGGTTCTCGCACTTGTACATGAAGTTCACGCAGCCGCTGTTGATGCAGTTCATCTCTCCGGTGAAAGGTGCGTTCGAGGACAATTTGGTGAAGATCCATCTGTTTGGTAAGCCTGCCGCAGGCGATTTGAAGAGGCCGTTCCCTGAGAACAGTTTGATGTCTCAGTTTGATGGTTCCGGAGCTAAGGGGATCAGGACTGATAAGAAGTCAGTCGAGCTGATGGAGAAGGCAGGCAATGGTGGCCGCAAGCGGTTTGAATAATTTATTATATACAAGAACTATATACATAAGTGACAGAGTGCAACGCAGAGTCTTAGAGAGAATCGCAATTGTTGCGTGGCGGCATGGATTGTAAAGTGCTGGTTCTTGGTGCCGGAGGACTCGGGTGCGAGATCTTGAAGAACCTGGCGATGTGCCAAGTGAGCCAGGTTCATATTGTGGATATGGATACCATCGAGTTGACAAATTTGAACCGCCAATTCTTGTTTAGGGATGAGGATATTGGGCACTCTAAAGCGTTGACAGCAAAGAGATGGTTCTCACAGGCTGGTGTGCAAGCTCACCACTGTGACTTGATGGAACTGGGCGATGAGTTCTATATGGGGTTCGATTTTATCGTCTGTGGCCTGGACAGCGTGCAACCCCGAAGGTTCGTCAACGAACTGCTAGTAAGGATCGCTAAGAGACATGGCCAGATCATACCTTTGATTGATGCTGGCACAGAAGGGTTGAAGGGCCATGTGAAAGTGATTATCCCGAACGTCACTGCCTGTTGGGAATGCTCCATCGAGACTTTGCCCACAGAGGATATCAAAGTGCCCATGTGTACACTCGCAAACAACCCACGCTCGTTAGAGCACGTTATCGAGTACGTTTTCCAGAAGAATTGGGACCTGCATGGCTTTGACGATACGAATCAAGAACACCTGCAATCGCTTCTCAAACAATGCAACGACAGGGCGCTAGAGTTCCACATCGACACAGCAACGCTCTCTGTGGGGCGTGTCCTCGGTGTGATCAAGAATATAGTGCCAAGTGTAAGTAGCCATAACGCTATGGTAGCGTCACAGGCCTGTCAGGAATTGCTGAAACTTTACTACGATATGACTGAGTTCGATGACTCGATACATAACTTCTCTGTCCTAAACGGCGTCGAAGGTTGCTTCAATTACTCCTTCCATTACGAAAGAAACCCTCAATGTCTCGTGTGTAAAGACTCTGCGAGCCCATGAGGAACTACGAGTATTATTATAGTAAATCATTATTAATAAGCAACTAGCATCTATTAAAGGTGTTTTACTAGTGCTTATGTGTGGGGTTGGATGTCTTGATCCGTGCAAGTGCGTTCCGTATGTGGCACAGAACTTTGATACAGCCTGCTCGAAGAGTGGTTCTAAGAGATACACTTCGCAACCGATGGTACAGTAGCAAGATCCTGCGAGGCACTAATGACACATTTGTAAAGCCTGAACGTGTGATTAACCAACATGATGGGTTAGTCTTGAACATCAGTGAGAGAGCATCCTCTCGCTTGGGACAAATCTTCCAAGAGAGCAAAGAGATTCTAAAGATCAGTGTTGAAAGTGGAGGCTGTCACGGATTCCAGTATATTTTGAAATTGGTCCCAGACGCCAAGGAAGACTCCTCTGCTAGTGAGTGTGATCGGTCAGCTGGGGAGACAGAGTTTGAGAGCGAGGACGCAGTCTCGCAGGCCGATACAATGTATATCTTACCTGACGACGCAGGGAAAGTTGCCATCGATGAGCAGTCCCTAAAGATCCTGAATAAGACAGCGCTCGTATACACTACAGAACTGATTGGCTCAAGCTTCAAGATCTCTGGAGGTAAGTTGAAGAGCAAGTGTGGCTGTGGCAGCAGCTTTGATGTAGACCCAGAGAGTTGAGCTTTCCTGAGATCATACTACAAAAACATCGCCAGATACTCAGGTGTATACTATTTACTTGTTAATACAGTCTCAAATCTATTATGTGCTGCCTTGCGGGCTTCTGACTGAGAGCTTTCTTCACGTTAAGCATGTGCGGAATCCCTGGTTCGGAGCTCTTCAGTTTTTAATTGCAAGATAGGGACACATCCGACTTACCATTTACACTTCCTGGACGAATCGTACAAGAACCGCGGCCTTCGTTATAGATACAATTGTGGATATGAGCGGATTCTGGGCGAATAATAAGGACTCGATTACCGGTGGATTGAAAAGTGTTGGCAAAGCTGGTTTCCAAGGTACTAAAACCGTGGCCAAGTCAAGTTATAATTACAGCAAGAAACACTACAATAGTAAAAGCAAAGCTACGGCAAAAGCACGTGGAGAACGTTCTGGGAAGGACGAGGACGATGAATCACTGGATTCCGAACAAGGAAATAGGCCTCCTGATTCGTACCCCGCCCAGGCTTCCACGTATGGTCAGCCACCTATGACTCAGCAACGTCCAACCTCAACGTATGGTCAGCCACCTGCCAATTACCAACAACCGCCAACAAATTACCAACAGCCTGCTACCAATTACCAACAACCGCCAACAAATTACCAACAGCCTGCTACAAATTACCAACAACCGCCAACAAATTACCAACAGCCTGCTACAAATTACCAACAACCGCCAACAAATTACCAACAGCCTGCTACAAATTACCAACAACCGCCAACAAATTACCAACAGCCTGCTACAAATTACCAACAACCGCCAACAAATTATCAACAGCCTGCTACGAATTATCAGCAACCGGATTCCAATTATCAGCAACCACCAACGACTCACCAACAGTCAGCTCCAGCACAGCAACAACCAACTACAAATTACCAACAACCAGTCTCGAGTAACCAAGACCCAGACGGATCTATCGCTAGGTATTATGGCAACAATGATAATGCCTCTCTCGGGGCCACAAGTCAAGAACAAAGATATCCTACTAATGCGATAGAACCAAGAGATAGAAACCCAGTTATTCCACAGATCGAAATGAGTGCTTTGCTCCCACCGCCCATTCGTAAGGATAGACAGTCCATGCTTGGTGCAAGCTCACCTTCAAAAGTCTCTAACCACAGTTCAGACAGTATTGTAAAGCAAGGGCAAGGTCACCAATCTAATAGAGATGAAGAACAGCCTTCTAACCTCCGCTACAGGCCTTCGAACGACAGCTATGAAAGTTCTGAACAAGACCCAAGAACTGACGAAACGGCATACCAATCTACTAGAATCTCGGACAACTACAAAAGTGGGTTACGGCCCCAAGATAAGAACAATAAGTACGAACCGGGTTCACAAGGATACACTGGCAATCCGCCTTTACAACGGAGAGATACATACATAGATAGTACCTCACCACCAGCATTGCCTATACATCCACCTGTACCTGGAGGGCTATCTGCAACTGTCAGGCCACCTGTATTACCCAGTAGACGCACGGAAACTGATACGAATATAGAAACGATCGGAGGGATTGATAGAAGGCCATCAAATAACTCGTTAAGAAGTGCATCTGGTAGCTATACTGCAAAGAGAAACCCACCTCCAGTAGTTCCTTCCAAGAAAGAGCATTTAAAGAGCCCACCAAGAATTCCTCCAAAGAAATCGTCATTATCTAATATCAATATTTGATCACTGCGTATCAACGGATTACAGGTACAAATTCAAAGATTATACAGTCACATATACAGAACAATGTTCCTCATATTATATATACGGATATTATTATTCTCTGGCCGGATGCCAGGACAAGGATCAAATTATATTCATTTCGTATGAGTAAACAACAGCTCATTATAATAGTGTGTCTCCTATTCATTTACTTAGCAACTCAGAGAACTGCTCGATAGTAATTTCTCCATTCTTGTCACTAATTTCATCTATCATAGCATCTAACTCAGCTTCGGATAGCTTTTCGCCAATAGAGTTCAACACTTGCTTCAACTCTGAAGCAGAAATTTTACCATCGCCATTCTTATCAAACACTTTAAACGCTTCTATTAACTCTTGTTCAGAGTCCATGGAGTTTGCTTGACGGGCCATAAGAATCAAAAACTCATTGAATTCAATCTCGTTGTTACCATCAATATCGATTTCGTTCATCAAATCTTTGACATCAGACTCCGTGGGGGATAACCCCAGCGATTTCATCACTGTTGTGAGCTCTGAAAGTGAAATAGATCCATTCTTGTCCTTATCGAAAAGGTCAAAAGCATCCTTGAATTCCATAATCTGCTCGTCCGTTAACTCAAATTTAGCCATTGTTTACGTTATATCAGTCCACTATGTTGTAATTCACGCCAAGATATGTGCGGAATGTGAGTTGCAAGCTGTATGAAACGGTCAACTATAAGTTCAGGGATTATATTACAACTGAAATATTTGATTTACTCATCGACTTTCCTTTATAAATAAAATTACACACTGATTTACAAAATAATGATATACACGCAAAAACCCTTCCGTTGATGAAGGCCATTCGTACTTGTTCTTGAGAAATCTCTTCATGTAGTAGCAGGTAAAATTTTGTTCTTGAGTGCCGCGAAGGATTCGATACTATTCTCATCTTTCAATTCTTTGAAATTCAAATCGCGACCCTTTTCAAAATTCCAAAATCTGTATTGGTCCTTACTGTATTCTTCTATATGTTCATGTTCGGGGATAGTCTCTTCCTTGGTTTCCTTGAATAAATCTGTTGGAGGCCTCCTTTGAGAATCATTAAATTGTAGAACCTTCCAAGTCAAAAATGTATAGAAACGGCTCATAGTCATAACATTGTAACCTCCACCACCTAGTAAGACAATATGACAGTTTGTAAATTTCCTTACTACAGTGATAATCGCTTCCGAGAGCCCCTCGATTGATAATTGCCATTCATCAAAAGGGTCGCCGAGTAACCCATCGCCACCGCATTGGATGACGATCACTTCTGGTGCATGCTTATCAATACATGGTATTACTATTTCGTCGACGACTTTGTGCAAAAGGCTATCAGTGAGACCGTGTGAGAGTGGTAGATTTATCAATTCATTGCCCCGAGAACTATTCATCGAGCCAGTACAGGGGAAGAACCCAACTTCATACAGGTGTAGCGATATGGTTTGTACCATCTTTGAGAATTGGAAGGCCTTCTCTACACCGTCGCCGTGATGTAAATCGAAGTCAAGGTACGTGATCTTATTGAATCCGTTTCTTCTCAAATTAATTACCAAGAGGACAATATCGTTGATATAGCAGAATCCGCTAGCTTTTTGTTTTAATGCATGGTGTCTACCACCATCCCAGTTGATGCAAATGGTTCTCTCTTTATCCGGCATCAAATGTTGGCAAAACTCAAGCGTTGCACCTATGACAGTATGGATATACATCGGTAAGAAAGAGAATATAGGGCAGTCACCAGCTAAGTTAAATGTTTCCAATTCTTCACGATCATCTTCCGTGGAATATTGTAACCTTCTCTTTTTCGAGCAAGAAGTCTCAGCAAGACCTTGTACTAACTGAAATTTCTTATAAAGCTCGACTCTAGAAGTAGCATAGTCACTTTTCTCGAGTGTATGGCCCAGTTCAGCCCAGTGAGCTTCATCTTCATCACTATCCAGTATTTTGTTCCATTTTGGATCTAATAAAACCGTCAAATAATTCGTAGAATGGAACTGTTCCAACATATCTCTTGCCACAAAAGGTTCCTTAATGACAATATCAAAATACCGCAGTAATCCATGAGCCCTTAATAACGAATGAATCAATTGAGATTTCTTGAACTTGTTACAAGGAAGTAAATCTGAAATTTGAGCCTGGTAAGTGGAGCTGGAAATAACAAATTTGGTCATATCATTGTTTGTACACTCTTTGTAGCAACTGAAACTTGTCCTTCCCTGTGCTGTAGGGATACGCTTGATAAAGGGAAAGGGATTGAGTGTCACACAGTCCTTAGAGCCGACAGAATACGAGGGTTCGTGTTGTACTGAAGCATCAGTTATTAATGGGTAGAATTTGAAAAATTATCTACATAGTAGTTAAATAAGCACATCCATAGTAGTTACTCGCAGAAGCTTCATTGCTCTGTTGTTGATACCTTTCAGTACGTGCTAGTCGATTAATTGTCAGCGTTTGGAATGGCGGGGGATCATTTTGTAGAGACATTGGGCAAAATTGTGACCCTCTTTAAAGAGTACAAACCAGGATCGGTTACCTTGGATAATATCACTAAACTATGCCAGACACTTGGGTTAGAGTCTTTTGTTGACGATGTGGATGCAGCTACATCTAGGTTATCTGCAGCTTCAAAGATTATTGTCATTGATATTGATTTTGACAAAAGAGAAAAGAAGGTTAAGGACGTTAAGTTGGTGCTGGCGTCGAATTTTGATAACTTCAATTATCACAATGGAGGGAATGAGCACGGTGGCAATATCCTGTTCAATTCATTGACTAAATACCCAGATTTGAAAGAATTCTATCATAATTTACAATTTTTGTTCTTATTGGACGCTTTCTCTCATATTGACAGTGATATTTCCAGTTCCGCTCAGACTGGGGGAGCGGACACTGAGGGCTCACAAACTTCATATTCAAACAAGTATTTTACCGTGGGGAACATGCCGATGAATTCATCAAATACGATGGAAAACGGCGGTGAACGAAGTGTTTCCAACGATGGCAGTCTAGATTTATTCAAATACTTCACTGACCTAGCTATTTACTTAGATCAATACTTGAAGGATCATTTGCCGGAGCTTAAGGTAGAAGCCAACTTAACTGATTTATTTGGTCTGTACATATCTACCGTCGACGAATCAAAGCTCCTAGGAAGAATCATTTTCGAAAAGAGTAAAGACGTCAACCATAGGCTCTTTGAATACGTTTATTCCCCAGAGACTAAAAAATGGATTAATGAGTCTCCTCAACATTATATCTTGGGGCTCGATCTTGTCTTAGAGGTCTTAGACGATACAACAATGTTCCCCATTGATTTCTTAACTCCTACTTTAGTGTTGAACGATTTAACGACAGTGAAAGCCAAGCGTAATGAACTAAATGAATCAATTATTGATCTATCTTCTAGCCACAATTATAATAGCAAAGTGGATTTAATCAATGATTTTACTACCCAATTGGTTGCGATATCCAAATTTAATATGAGCAATGATAGCTTAGACCTACTAGAGGAGATTTTGAGATTAACCATATGGTACCATTTAGTATTACAACCAGTGTTTGAACTAGTGGCCACACCTGTAAATGATGGTACCACCGGTATAATAAACAATAGCGAGCAAACTACCAATGAAGGTAAACTCGAAGAAGCCTCCATAAAACGGCTATATCACAAGAACTCTGGATCTAAAACTAGACATGCCAGTATATCAGTGGCATCATCTTTCAGACGCAGACGTCTTTCAAATCAAAATAAAAGGCCCAGTATATCAGAAGCAACGATACTCAAGGACCAAGGGTTACAACAATTCAGTTTGGAAGAAATTATAGCAGACTCCATGCCTGAGGAAGATGGGATGAGGGAAGAAACAGAGAATGCGTTAGATTTTGAAGAGGATAAAGAGGATAAGATGGATATTGACTTGAACTCATCACAAGCTGTACACCTCGATAACAGGGCAGAAAATAATGTTAAGAACGATGTCTTACAGCTGATAATAGGTGAAGATTATATAAAGTTGGACCAGTTGGGCAACTGTAGTCTTTATGAAACCACTGCATCATGGGACAAGTTCATATCAATTCTAAAAGAGAACCTTCTCTAATTGGAAGGAATCGCTATGTTAAAAGAATGCTGATTCCTCATACTCTACGCTACCCTTTCTGGGTTTCCCTTGATAAAGACATTACTCTCTCTCTCTCTCTCTCTCTCTCTCTCGCAAATAAAAAAATATAACAACGAACAAAATTGTGCATAGTATGTTATCATAAAGACTAGGATAAGAAAAGTATTTCATTTGTAACGATACTCGAGTGGCAGATATGTGAGCTAGTTAAGACATCACCAACAATTATACAGTGACAGTCTAGTGTCCCAAAAGAAAGATATAAATAATTATACATATAGTTCCATAAATATATAGTACTCGGAGATGTTCTCAATGTGAAGCCTCTCGCAAACATGCTCTTTTCTTTATATTATTTATAGGTTATTTTGAGAAATTTTATATTTCTGGTTTTTCCGAGATTAGCTGCTAACTGAGGTCACAATAATGTTTCTGTCAAACTGGGTAGTATGATATTACTGGGAGAACTCCTTATTCTCCCAAATGTGAATGTTTTACCTGAAAAGTTGCGGTTCCTCACGGCTATTACGCAAACATATTTGTCTTGGCAACATGGAGCATTACAAATATCAAAAATTACGATTATAGGCACTATGGCCGAGTGGTTAAGGCGACAGACTTGAAATCTGTTGGGCTCTGCCCGCGCTGGTTCAAATCCTGCTGGTGTCGTTATTTTTTTTTTCCTTTTTTTTCCGATTTGAAACCATATTAAAATCTTGTTACGATAATAGTTGGTAGTAGAGTTACTGAAGGAAATTAACCGTTACAACATTCAATGCATAGAGATATGTACTTATTATATTACACATTCATTATAGATCACAACTGTTAGATGGCTGAGTAAGCCTAATAATTAAGCAAAAAAAATGGCAAAATGAAGAGGAAATATCTTGCGAATGTATGGCACTTGTCTGCCATTAATCATCATAATTTTCATCCTCTTCCACTTCTCTTACAGCACTCTCTTTATGGATAGGCTCCGTTGACTCTATATTCCTGTTGTTGGCAGAGCTTTCGTTAGATTCTTCCAACTTTGAGTTCTCTTCCTCTTCTCTTAACTTTGTCTCTTCTTGGATTTTCTCGATCGCTTCTGCAGTGGGCTTTATAACAGTTTCTGTAGCTGCACTGGATGGCTCGTTTTCAGTTTCCACTTCTGTATCGGCCTGGTTTCCCTTTGTTTCTTCTTGTGCAGGAGCTCCAACTTCAGCAGCAGCTTCAGCCTCCTCTGGCGTCTTAGCTTCCTGTACTGGTACGCTGGTTGTTGCGCTTTCTTTTGTTTCACCAGTTGTTGGACCCTGTGTACTAGATCCAGTGGCCGCAGCATTGGTTGTTTCCGAAATTGCAGTTTCCTTTAATTGTGCAGTACTGGTGGCAAGGGTGGGTGCTATTGTTTGAGTTTCGGGCTCTGGCACTACCGCATCGATTTTTGGAGGTGTGGATTCCTTCGCTGGAGTGGCAGTAGTGTTGTCCAAGGAAATATCTTTTGCCTGTTCAGGTACTGAAGCTAATGGGGCAGAAGGCTCTACAGAAAGAGTTTCATCTTTATTGCTAGCCTCACTATCTGGATTCTCTTGGTCGATTGTAGTGTTAGCTGTCGCATCGGCATCCTCACTGGAATTTTTATTTGCCGGCTCAGTGTTTGCTCCTTCTTGGAGCTTTGCACCCGGTGGAAGTTCTGTCTTAGTGCCAGAGTCTACATGTTTCGGTTTCTTCGATGGAGGGTGCTCATGCGTTTTCTTGGACGTAGACACTGCAGCATTCACTAAGGTATCGATGCTCTTCCCGTCATTAGACCGTTTCTTTGAAGCTGCTGGTTCTGTAGCAAGTGGTTTCTCATTCCTGTTATTTAGGATCGGTTGTAAATTGGTAGGATGAGGGGCTTGTTGTTCGGTTGCGACCGCCTGCGGTGGAGCCATCTGCTGAGGAAGTTGAGTTAAAGGTTGTTGTGTCATATACGTTTGGTTCGGCTGTTGTAACACTTGCACAGTTTGAGGGAATTGAGAACCATTACCTTCCATTGAGAAGGAAGGGTATTGACCCCCTGTAGGCCCCTGCTGCTGCTGTTGCAACAATAACGGCTGACCCTGTTGTTGGTTTAACAGACCTGTCCCATATATCGTTTGAGACCTCACATTCAGTGGGTTGCTAGGATCAGCTGATTGCAACGTTGGTTGCAACATGATAGGTGGCGGTTGGATTGAGTTATTCTCCCGGTTTCCGTTGATTGGTGCATTCGTCAGGCTAGCGATATTGATGGTCGCGTTTGGTGGACTGTTTTGGCCGTCGTTCATACCTTGTCTAGCTCTTAGCTGTTGATGTTGCAATGCTTCGTGTTGTTGTTGTAACGCGTGTTGTTCTTGTAAAGCGTGTTGTTGTTGCATGTGTTGCTCTTGCTCTTGCATGTGTTGTTGCGGGTTCGACAATTGTTGGGTCAGTGCCTCGAGTCTCTTCCTGATATGAATGTTATCTGGATCTAACCTTGCTGCTTGCTTGTACGCGTCCAGGGCGTCAGTGAGTTGGTTATTGCAAGTTTCGTACAGGGTACCCAAATCGTACCAAACTTCACTAATGTACGGGTTCAACCGTATAGCTCTCGTGTACGCGTCTAAAGCGTCTCTGTACTGGGAGATCTGATAGTATAGGACACCGATCGAGCACCAGAAAATTGGGTTTCTGGAGTCCCTATTGACGGCCTGTTGGAAAGCATCATAAGCCGCAGTGTAATCGCTTCTAATCATATGGACTCTACCCAGATGGTACCAAGTCGTTGCATCAGATGGGTCAACTTCCAAAGATTTTAGCAGGTAACTCAGAGCCTTTTGAGGGTCGTAAAAACTAACTTTGTTCATACCGTATAGACAACCCAATTGTTGCAAGACTTTAGCGTGATGCTCGTTTTGTAGCAGGACGTTCTCGTAGGCTTCTCTAGCGCCCTGCCATTCGCCCATACTCTCCAGCACGGAACCTAATTGTAACCAAATATCCCATTCTTGTAGCGGCGCAGGAGGTTGCGACAAGATGTATCTGAAGCACTCTAGGGCCTGTGACCATTTCGTCTGGTGCTTGTAAATGATCCCCAGACGGAAGTAGATCTCGTTGGCCTTTTCGAAATGTGGGTCCAACTCCAAGACTTTCACAAAGGCCTCCTCCGCGTAGTCCAACGACCCGTACCGGTCGTACAGGATCCCAATCCCATGCCACAACTTGGGCACATTGGGGTTTGACAAGTGGTACAACGCCTGTTGGTAAGCGTTATAAGCTCTCTGTAAATTGTCTAGCATCAGGTAACAGTGTCCCAGGGTGGCCCAAACATCGGACAACTCCGGGTTCACGTTCAAAGCCCGCTCGTAGAGCTCTGCGGCCCGTTGGAACATGTCACGCGACCTGTACAAGTGAGCCAGCGAGGTCAAGGCCTTTGTAGAGGACTGGTTGTATTGCAAAGTGGCATCGTACGCCATGGCCGCACGGTCAACGTCCCCGACAGTCTCGGCCAACGACGCAATCGAGAGCCATGTCTCTGCGGTAGATTGCGTCAACGGGTCCAGCTGTGCAGCAGAGCCGTCCGCGGACGACTCAGCGTTGTTTGCGGCACCGTTCTCGAGCTCTGAGTTCGGGTTCGACACTTGCAACGGGCCTTGAGGAGGCAGCTGGCTCGGGTTAGTATGGGGAGAGGGCAACTGTTGAATCTTCTGTTGGCTGTTCATCATCACCGACATAGCGATATGGAGCGTGAAGCTTATAGACAAGTACAGAAAAGTGGTGAGAAATTCACAAGAAACAGGTAATGCAATATATGCTGATATAAGTTTTGGTCGAACCAACAAGATTCGTTTCTTGTTTGCTTACAAAAGCTTATTTAAACGTCGAAAACTTTAACGTACAAGGAAACTTCTGTAAGATCTCAAGATGGTTGATAACACACTTGCAAATCGCAGGCCCGCGAGCGCTTGGCCAGGGTGACGAATTTCCTGCGTGGCTTAACGGATTTGGCACACTGAGCCGTCTCCGCAGTGACATTCCGTTTAAAACCGGCCCCTTTCCGGGCGCAGAAACTGCAGCACGCACACGTGAGGGTGCTGGAGGCCGAGAGGGCCGACAGCACGTGAGCACAGACACGGGATGCGCGTGGCGAGAGTGGCGGGCGTGGCGAGAGTGGCGGGCGTGGCGTACGAGCGCCTACTGCAAGTCCCGCCGCACACACGTGACGGTTCACGTGCGTGTGCGTACTGTGGGAACCCGCTGGGTCATAGGGTTGCAAAGGCCATGTTTTGTGCTTCGCAGCAACCTCGGTAATGTTCGGGCGCGAGCTTCACCGCTGTATCCCGTGCTATTCCGGGAACTGCTGCCGGCGCACCGCTTGGCATCTCACAGTGGCCGTACAGGCGTTGCACTGGGACTTCCCCCATGTGAAATCCCAGGTACCGGGCTGGGCAGGATCCATGCTGGCATCGTAGAAACCTGTTGCAATCTTCCGGTAACTGAGAGAGCCTGGTGCAATTACGTGGCTCCGGCCGGAAAAGGGGTTGTGGTTGTGGTTGTGGTTGCCTCCGAATGGGGGTTGGACCCCGCCAATTTGGGTGTTGAGCCTCCGAGTGGGAGTTGAACTCGAGGACCCAAATACCCGAAGGTACGGGATCCGAAATGTACTGTCACGTGCTCATTCTGCATTCGGGTAACCTTGTCTCTTTTTCAATCGTTCACTCTTAACGTCCCAGTACACCTCTCTTATCGCTGCTGCAACTGTAGCAATAGGCCATTAGATTTCAGTAGCAAATCGTCAAAGGGACGAGCCACGACAATGTCACAAAGGAAATTGCAACAGGATATTGACAAGCTTCTGAAAAAAGTCAAAGAAGGTCTCGAGGACTTCGAACAAATCTATGAAAAGTTTCAAGCTGCAGACCCGGCAAACGGGTCATACAGAGAGAAGTTGGAAGCAGACTTGAAGAGAGAGATCAAGAAATTGCAAAAACATAGGGAACAGATCAAGACGTGGCTTGGGAAAGAAGACGTGAAGGACAAGAGCAAAGTCTTGATGGATAACCGTAAGTTGATTGAAAACGGGATGGAACGCTTCAAGTCTGTTGAGAAACTGATGAAGACGAAACAATTCTCGAAAGAAGCCCTGACGAACCCGGATATAATCAAGGACCCTAAGGAGTTGCTCAGAAGAGACACGGTCGTGTTTATTCAAGAAGCCATTGAAGAACTACATAAACAGATCGAGACGTATGAGGCACAGGAGACGAAAGTCGCACAAATAGAGAGACACGAGTTCCACATTGCGCAATTGGAGAACATATTGAAAAGTTTGGAGTCCAACGAGCTTGATCCAGATAAGATTAAGGAGTTTGAAGAAGATATCAAGTACTACGTCGAGAATAACGACGACCCGGATTTTGTCGAGTACGACACATTGTATGAGGACATCGGATTAACGATTCAACCTGCAGTAGATGATACCGAATTAGCTAGCAACACCACGCGGGACTCAAACAGCAGTTCACCAATCAAGAAGAAGAAGAAAGAGCCAGTGCTAAGGAGCCAACCGTCAACGACTTCTGTAAACACTACCAAAATGGAAGACGAAAATGAGCCTCAGGGATCACCGACGAGACGCCAAGCTGCATCCAACAAGGCCTCGTCTTCCCAGACCGAGGAGCCCCAATTGAAGTTTCCTAAGGATAGAAGTAAAGAAATTGAACAAATATTAATGGATGACCTGGCAAATCATAAAGTGTTCCAAAACTCACTGTTCAATGAAGAGATGAAGATTTGGTTAGACTCCAAGAAGACCTTGTTGCAACCTTATGATGAAATGCCACCAGAAATGTTGTCTCAACTAGAGTCGTCTCTACTAAACTGCCCTGATTCCCTTGATGCAGACACGCCTTACCTTTATAGGACGCCTTTATCAGTGCCTCACCCAACATCTATCTTTTTCCCTAATGAACCTATAAGGTTTGTATATTCATTCGAGGTTAATACCAGAGCGACTCCATCAAACCACAATCATGTAAATGACATTTACTCGATGACCTCATTGGCTAAGATCATTACAAAATTCGATTTGGACACTTTATTCTTCATTTTCTACCACTACCAAGGCACCTATGAGCAATTTATAGTCGCTAGAGAACTGGCATTGAACAGAAGTTGGAAATTCAATAAGAAAGATCGCTGTTGGTATTATAAAGAGATTGAGAAGTTACCGCCTGGAATGAACAAAGAGAATAACGAAGAAATTGAATCATGGAGGTATTTCGACTACCAAAAGAGTTGGTTGGCTAGGCGTTGCGGAGCAGATTTTGTTTATAACGAAGCCGATTTCGAAAATTTGTAACAGAAGAAAATAGTAAGGAAATATAGAGTCCGATATACAGATATACATATATATCTACAGAAGCATTACTTAACTCATCATACTTCAATGCACCTTCCGAAGTTATAACTCTTTTTGTAAAAATTGTTCGCTGAAATAAGTGACCTGCTTAAAATTGTATTCAAACCCATCAATACCACCATAATAAGGGTCATCGACGATATTTTTAAATTTGTTATCAGTATTCCAATCACCAAAGAGACGAACTTCAGCTTTAGACCCCTTTGGTTTGATCTTTTGTAGGTTTCTGAAATTATTTTCATCCATACAGATAATGTAATCGAATTCATCAAAATGGTTCCCACGAATCTGCTGTGCTCTGTGGTTCACGGGTACTCCATGTTTCTTACATGTAGCCGCACTTCTTGAATCTGGCCTCTCGCCTACATGGTACCCAGCAGTACCGAACGAGTCGATCTTAGAGAACGAATCCTGTAATTTGGCTTTTTGGACAGTGTCCTTAAACACAGCCTCGGCCATTGGGGAACGGCAGATGTTCCCCAAGCACACGAATGCTACAGCTATCTTCTTGTCGTTGGTCATACTGAAATCAACTAGGTAGTTTGTGGCAAAGATGGCGATACTAAGAAGACCTTACAATATACTAGGTGCATATAAGCGAATCAAAGCTTACTACATTATATATTACCACGTTTCAAACACCAAATAATATACAGTACAGCTTACGTTAAAACTACCTATACATATTTATAATATAGAGTCTAAATATAATAACTTTTCATACAAGGGCAATCGAAACATTAGATGTTACAATTAAAAGGCCTTGTTCAATGGAGAGATAACTTCCTTACCCTTGTAGAAGGCAACGGTCTTTTCAGCTCTCTTGGCGACACCTTCTGGGGTGAATTCGAAGTACTTGTAGACTTCTGGGGCTTTACCAGAAGCACCGAATCTGTCAATACCGAAGGATTGATGAGCGTACTTACCCCAAGAAGTGGTAGAAAGAACTTCAACGGACATGATTGGGACACCGTCTGGAAGGACGGACAATCTGTAGTCCAATGGTTGTTTGTCGAAGTTCAAGAAGTCTGGAAGAGAGACAACTCTAGCCTTGATGCCCTTGGCAGCCAAGACCTTAGCAGCATCAACAGACAAAGAAACTTCGGAACCGGTGGCAGCCAAGACAATGTCTGGGTTGGCAACATCTTGCAAGACGTAACCACCCTTGACGGCCTTTTCGACGGTGGAACCTTCTAATTGAGGCAAGTTTTGTCTAGATAATGCAATGATGGATGGAGTTTCTTTAGATTCGAAAGCAACCTTGTAAGCAGCGGAGGTTTCGTTACCGTCAGCTGGTCTCCAGACATGCAAGTTTGGCATAGCTCTGAAGTGAGCCAAAGTTTCGATAGGTTGATGGGTTGGACCATCTTCACCAACACCGATGGAGTCGTGAGTGGCGACCCAGATGACTGGGTGACCAGACAAAGCAGAGATTCTGACAGCACCGGAAGCGTAGTTGACGAAGTTCAAGAAAGCACCACCGTAAGGCTTGTAGTTGGCACCGAAAGCGGCAATACCGTTCATGATGGCACCCATACCGTGTTCTCTGATACCGTATCTGACGTATCTACCAGCGTAAGTACCTAGCTTGGTGGAAGGTGGTTGGAAGTCAACGGCTTCCTTCCATCTGGTCAAGTTAGATGGGGTCAAATCAGCGGAACCACCGATCATTTCTGGTAATTCGTCGTAGACGGCTTGGAAGACCATTTCAGACAATTTTCTGGTGGCGATAGCAGAGTCCTTTGGAGTGTAAAGTGGCAACTTCTTTTCCCAGCCAGCTGGTAATTGACCGCTCAATCTTCTCTTCAATTCAGCACCCAATTCTGGGAATTTTTGAGCGTATTGGCTCAAAAGGTCGTCCCATTTCTTGTTAGCTTGGGCACCTGGTTGACCAATCTTGGTTTGGTAGAAGTCGTAGACTTCTTGTGGGACAACGAAGGACTTTTCTGGGTCGAAACCGAACTTAGCTCTCAATTGCTTCAAGTCATCAGCCTTCAATGGAGAACCATGGACGGAGTGGGTACCAGCCATCAAAGAACCGTAACCGATGGTAGTGTGCAACTTGATCAAAGTTGGCTTGTTCTTAGATTGCTTGGCCTTGGCGATGGCGGCAGCGATGGCGTCCAAGTCCTCGTTACCGTTTTCGACGTGAAGGACTTCCCAGCCGTAAGCTTCGTATCTCTTGCCAACGTCTTCATCGAAGGAGATGTTGGTGTTACCATCGATGGTGATTCTGTTGTCATCGTAGATAGCAATCAAGTTACCCAATTGCAAGTGACCGGCCAAAGACGAAGCTTCAGAGGAGACACCTTCTTCCAAACAACCGTCACCTAGGAAGGTGTAAGTGTAGGAGTCAGACAAGTTGAAGCCTGGCTTGTTGTAAGTGGCAGCAAAGTTAGCTTGAGCCATGGCCAAACCAACAGCGTTGGAGATACCTTGACCCAATGGACCAGTGGTGACTTCAACACCTGGGATCTCGAATTCTGGGTGACCTGGGGTCTTAGAACCCAATTGTCTGAATTGCTTCAAGTCATCGATGGCCAATGGGAAACCAGTCAAGTGCAACATGGAGTACAATAGAGCGACGGCGTGACCGTTGGAAAGAACAAATCTGTCTCTAGCGATCCAGTCTGGGTTCTTTGGGTTCAATCTCATTTGACTCCAGACAACGTGAGCAGCAGGAGCCATACCTAGTGGAGCACCAGGGTGACCAGAGTTAGCATTGGTCACTTGGTCGGCAGCCAATAATCTGATAGTAGAAACAGCCAATCTATCGATGTCACCGAAAGCCATTGTAGATGTATAAATTAGTGTACTGAAGAGCGGGTACGAGGATACTTGACTCTGATAAGATACAATGAAAAATTATAAGACATAACCAAGAACAAAGAAGAGGCATTCTACCAATTCCTATAAATACATGAACAATTGATCCCGTTTATATAATAAATTTAGCATCTATCAGGAAAATTCCATTATCCACGAATATTCCACGTATTGGGATTGAATACTTTGAAATATGTGATATCGTAAATGAATAGGGGGAGGATCAGAAAAAAAAATGTACAGTAGTCAAACAGGTAGGCTCTCACAGTTTGAAGCCGTTACTAATGCTTTAACCTTTTGGAGCCAACATAATAGACTAGGTCATTTTTTCTATTCTAAATCTTCGAAGTTCCATTCAACGACAATATCGTAGGTCAATCTACATCTTACATTATCCGCACAATGGGTACGTAAGCAAAAGAGCGTGTCTGCAGATCACGTATTAGCACACCGAATATGGGGGGGGCGTGTAATAATCAGTAAAATGGCTGCACAGGCGGACTTGTTCAGGGGCAGTCCTTGGTAAGGCCAAGCCAGAGGTTCGTAGAAAGTAGCCCTATTCATGTCTGTACTACAGCTTGATAACCAAAATCTCTCATTGCCATCAACGGGTTTTTCTCGGTGGGAATTCGAGGGCCAGGAACCGAGAAGAAGCGGCCTACGCTTGTTCTCTAGTGAGAGGCGCACAGAGAGACAAGCCCATGTGGCTCTGTGTCCCTCCTAATTCACTCCTTTGTGCGCCCTTTTTCCACAAGGCGGACAATTCTCTGCCCTTGTTGTAGAAAACGCCGACCAGCGGGCAGGGGCAAGAAAACTCGGCCCGATCGGGAAATCGGAAAACGCGGCTCCGAGGCGTGGGTCCGGGTGCAGGTTTAGCCGTGGAACGTGACTGGACGAAAGGTGTTTTGATCACGTGAAAGCGTTCTATGTCACGTGGTTAGTGATGTTTTCCACGTGACTGGTATTCTCGTCCACGTGACTGGTATCTTCGTTCTGATGCATCTCTTGGGGCAGCGTTTGAGATACGGCCTGCGATGCTGCCTGCGACACGGCCAGGGACACTGTTCGCGACTTCCTGGCCGCTGGTACTGGTGGTCTGGGTTTGGAAGGGAACTCGACATCGAGGATGAAACTTCCCGTGTCCTCGTCGTTTTGTTTGCCGACCTGTACTAGTCTTGGCCTTGCACGGATCGCCGTTGTCGTTAGTCTCTTGTACTCACTGTGCGGCTGCGGACCCCAGCGGGATCGCCGTTGCTGCGACATTCGGGTATGCATCGAGCTACTGTCGTCTAGTATCGAAGACCCCAGTGTGAAATGCGACCTCACGTCGTTCAACTGCGACTTGGCATCGTGGAAATGGCGCTGTCCAGCGCCAGGTGCCGTGTCTGGCATGTACGCGACGGGCAAGATATTCGAAGCGTCTGTCAGCCTGCTCGAGGCCATACTTTCGACATCTTGACGTTCGAAGTTTGCATTGGGCTTGAAAAACACGTCGTTCGTTTCGTAATCATCGCCTTCGTCATCGTAATCATCCTCGCTCTCCGTGTCGTCATCATCAAAATCCTCATCACTGTCATCCGTGAATGCCGCTTTATCAGACTCCTCGCTCTGCTTCAAACTGATAGGTTTCCAATACCAAACGTACATCGCGCAAAGCGCAACACCTGCCAACAACAACAATCCACCAATGGCTCCTCCGACAGCTGCGTCCACCACGTGCGTCTTATGACTCTTGTCTGCTGAAGTACTGCTCGCCGAGGAAGATGAAGTGGTGGTGTTACTGGCCAATGTCCCATTATTCAGCGTATTGTACAGACCACTGCTCTTGGAAGCACAGTACGTCTGCGGACACGAATCGCATGTCAAAGCAGTCAAAACACAATATTGGTCGGATGGACACTCTGGGCAGCTCAGCGTCCCAGTACACACAACACATCCATCCGAACCTTGAGATGCAGCTGTACTATTGCTCATGGTAGGCACTATCTACTTGTAACGTCGCTTGCAAGTGTATCACGGCTATGGGAGGCTAGTTAGACACAGTCTAAGTTGGCGATGCTACTTCAAATAATTTTGTATTTATTTATAAAACTCAGACAAATGGCGTGGGAAACGTGAATTTTTGGTGGCACGTGATTTGGACCAGTCGCTGACATGTCCCCCGCCAGCGTCGCATACTACGTGGGTTCAACTCATCTTGTTCTTGAACCACCGGTGTACCGAGGAGAAAATCCCTAGCCGTTTATTTGTCGACGTTGGCTGGATTGTGAACTCCAAATTGGGTGCTACGGGCGAGCGTTTAGACACTGGGCTCAGACATTTATACTTCATTCTATTTTGCAACCTGATCTTCTCCATGCCACTAGGTTCGCTCACAATGCTTTCGTACTCACTGGACCCCTCACGGGCTGGTGACCCCGGATCAATGTGGCAGCTTTCGACCACCAACAGTTGTTGAGGCGCCGAACATGAGGAGTCCATATGGATCTGATCAGTTAACTGTTGTATATTCCCCAGTTTGGGGGACGAATCGTACGAGTCTGTGTTTAGTAAGTCTAGCTGTTTCCTAGTCGTGTGGAAGAAGTCTGTCGTATCTTCAGTACCGGTCTCTAATTTATACTCTGTGGAATTTGGCGGTGACAGTAGTTCTATCTTCGGGTCAATTTGGTACCTGGCGTGTGCATGGTAATTCTCCCACCAATCCTTCCAGAATTTTTTATTCTTTTGACATTTCTGCCCGGCAAGGATCTGGTCTCCTCGGATGGTGTTAGGGATTGGTTGAATAGAATCCAGAAAATTCGATAATCTTTTCATTTCCATCTCAGTCGAAGTGTTGAACTCGTTGATATCTTCCTCCAGCCTATTTGACTCAGCAAGCAATTTTTCAAATTGGCTGTCTATACTGTTATCGTCGACGCCCCCATCGTCATCAACTGCCTGGCCCGACATTTTGTTTAAAGAAGGTACATAAGGTATTAGCATTGGCACACCCATTCCTGTAGCAATTTTTTGTTATATTTAATGGTTTTACTTATCTGAAGCACAGCTATTGTAATTGTACTGATTCCAATAGTGAGTGCAACAACCAATACTGTGCTTTTTTCTGGGATATCATATTTTTGTGGGCTCCCGTCTCTGACATCTTAGAACACCACCAATGTCAAACGTCTGTAAACTCACCTTTTTTCTTCGGTCAACTGGGACACTCGAGCCAGTTAGACAGATATTTAACCCCCATTAGTCTGGCTATCATGAACACCCATCGACAGAATAGATCGTAATTCGAGTCCAGTGCTTGAGTCAGTTGGTGGTGGAATATTCGTCTCCTCACGTGATCGGAGTTTCCCTTTCTGGGTGTTCTGTCTTCTAATGCAGAGCTTCGGTTCCCATTTCCCATATCTGACCCCATACAGAGCAGATAGTATGCTAAGGTTCAGTTCTGGTTAAACTCTACTTGACATCTTGATAAGAAGTGTCCTCTGATAAGGTTTCTGTTGAGTGAATTGTACTTGCGATCTTTAGTCGGATAGTGTGCCATTTTGCCGTTTTTGCCAAGAAAATGATTAGAAACCGGTTTATAGTATTCGTTATAGGGGCCGTGATCACTGTTGTGTTAGTCACTTTGAACATCCAGTACCATTATACTGGTCAATTGTCGATAGACCTCACAAGCATGATACCGACGAGCGATTCTAGCGATGATCCTTCCAATGCAAGCCGGTTATTCTGTGCCGTTATGAATCCATTGACAGGGTCATATATTGACCTATCACCATTGACCTCGACTCCTAACCATGGAGAAGATAGATCCACTTGGGAAAGTCAGGGTAAAGCCAGCAAGTCACCCGCAGTTGTGAATCCACGTTGGTTGGTGAAAGGTTGGGATGTAGACGTTGATAAAAACTTCACCATCTCAGTGTGTTCTAGCCCGTTGGTTCCAAATGAGAAGTCTCCTGCAAACGATCAACTGGTCAACACTACGGGAGGGTTCTACCAAGATAGTGAGACGTCCCGGTTTGTGTCGATTGGTGATTTTGGGGTGGAACCGAAACTGTATGGTATAAATTTGAAGAAACTGACGCTGAAGTACGAAGGAGGTGATTTATGTCCCAATGGCATCGATAGGAAATCGACGCTATTGAATTTTGTGTGCGATAAAGAAGTCGCATCCAAGGCCAAAGTCAGTTACATTGGTAGCTTACACAATTGTTCCTATATCTTTGAAGTACGAAGCGTGTACGCATGTCCAACATCGAACCAGACCAACGAAGTGAACGTCTTTGGGATCTTCTTTGGGATCTTTGCCGTCTTCTTCATGGTCGAGTTCGGTAGGCGGTGGATTAATGGGAAGAGGACCAGAAACAAGAGAACGGACCTTAGAACCCCAGATTATTTTGACGACGAGATTACCACTGCATGGGATTTCCAAGAATCGGATTCGATCCCCATAAGATTGTTAGACGCGACGATCGCGCAGATAAGACGTGTAGGGTCCTTTCTATCAAGAGCAATAATACGACAGGACAGGAGAAACTCAAGGCTTGCAAGCGTTCGACTACCGGAGTCGGGACTCTCAGGGTCCCAGACGTCATTCTTCAGGGACGTCGATGCGCAGAATCGTATACTCGACAGCTTAGAGGTTACGACTTCAAGCCACAGCAGTGCAGAAAACGAAACACTGTCCAGCACCGTCGACCCTTCACGATAATTCAATCCAAAATAACGCAATAAACAGCAGCGCATAACCTATGTAGTGTATACTGCCACTAAGAACCCCATTACTATGGGCATTACCCATTCACAGTAGCGAGACTGTCCAAGCCCTTTCTGGCACTTATACAACATCCGTACACCGCCTTCCACTTTTGTTTCGTTCTTCTTTTTTTTTTTCAAGACTTCAGAAATATTAGTTTTTCTTGCCACCTCTCCCGTAGTACTCGAGCACATCCGTTTCAAGAAATAAACTACACTACGTGGCAGAACACACCGCCTACAGAATTCCACAGCAGGAAGCAGCCGGCGTAGCAGCCGGTGTCACTAGCAATGGCCGTGCTGCGCACTTTTGTCCTCCCGCGAGGCTCGCGCAGGCCCTCTCATATGGACAGCACACTCTGCAGACAAAAACCCGCACGGGACTTTCGCACGAGGCCAGCTCACTATTCCACAACGAGTAAAAACCTTTACAGTCCAGTTGGCAAGAAGCAGACACCGACGCAGACGCATTTTTTACCCAATCTGCACACGATTTTTTCTACTTTTGCCTTGAAAATATTTCACTATCTGTCGATCAGATGCAAGTATGAAGCCAATGCGACAAGGTAACTGTCTCTTGAGAAAAAATTTTCACTTAATTGTATATACGATTCTTGGTTATAAAAAGCTGTTTGATTATCAGCAATTCTGCTTAAAATTTTCTTCAATTTTTAACGAACTTTATTCTTTGTCTTGCACTTCTTTTTTCTTGATCTTTTAACTTTAAATCCTCAGTTCAACTAACACACTTTATAACACAGAAATGGGTAAAGATAAGTCTCACGTTAACGTTGTCGTCATCGGTCACGTCGATTC